>JBBLXU010003741.1:0-35038 GCA_037893425.1 Campoplex nolae | reverse complement strand
GGTTGTCCTGCTGCCCACAGTTATTTGTGGCCTGAACATATAAGCCAGGATATCAACATCGGTGAAACGACGCCGAGGACGACCGTATAAGGGCCCATAAACCGCGTTCTGAAACAGGGAAATGAAAAAAAAAAAAAAATGAAAAACGAACATATAATTTATTATCGAATAATTGAAAGATCTTACGAGCCCGCCGAAGGCGGGCGAAGTTTGATCTCAATTATTCGAGTGTCTCGCACGAGAGATTACGAAGGTAGTATCGCTACTCTCATGTCTTTGACCACAAGTTCAGAGCTAAAAAGTGAACGACTGGGGCGCCCTTCGTCATCGTGGCGCTACCCCATTACTATTCGATCATTAGTTTAAAGTTATCGAATTTTTAATTTTATCTGAAAAAAAAGGGCTGGGTTAAATTCAGTATTATTTGGGTGGGAATCTCTCGTGCGAGACACTCGAATAATTGAGATCAAACTTCGCCCGCCTTCGGCGGGCTCGTAAGATCTTTCAATTATCCTTCGTGTCTCGCACTTCGAGATTACGAAGGTAGCTGTTTAGAGCAATATTTTCTCCATAATAACTTTATTGATTGAACTAACGTTCTTACAGCATAAAATGAAAAATGAGATTATTATATTATAATCAATATAATGTAGTATAATTACTTATATTGATGCACTGGGTGTTAACACCGCTTTTGCAAACTTATTGTCGCGAATAAGTATTGGCTGGTGGTAAAAATCCGCAAACACTTTAGAATTCTGGGACCAGCCTGCCACCTTTTTAATTTCTTCAATACTAACACCTTTGTCATATGCTCTAGACGTCGATGCATGTCTCGTAGAGTGCGCTGTAAATCTTTTATCAACTCCCAGTGAGACCAACGTTGTCCTTATCTACCGACTGATCGTTTCTCTCTTGACCGCACTATGTGGCTTATTAAACGAGATGAACAAAGAATCAACATTTCCCCGAAGCTCTTTTGTCACCAATAAATATTGGGTCAAGGTTTTGGCAATACACAGTTGTGGTTTGTCCAGAAAAAACGGAAATCTTAACACCGGCTGCGGAGCTCCAGGTCGAGATGTTTTGATCTTGCCGTGAATTCGAATTTCAATTTTAGACTCCGAAACAGTAATGTTTGAGATGTTAATCAACGACAACGTTTGACAGCGATGTGCTGTGCCCAAAGCCAGTAACACAACCAGCTTTTCTGTCAATTTCTTCAAAGAAAGTTCACTTAATGGATCCCATGTTGCCAGCTTCAATAACACAGGGTCCACGTCCCAAGTATCCTCGTATTTAGGACATCCTGGTCTCATTCTCGATGAACCTTTGATAAATCGACTTATCAACGGATTGCTTGCAACATCCTCGCTTGCAATCAATGATAACGCCGCTCTAGCCGAATTCAACGCACTGTATCCGATTCCATCATTGAATCTTTCCGCTAAAAACTTCAAAATTTTTTCCCCAGACACCGTATATGGATCACCATTGATCTGATTGTTCCATTGCCACCAGAGCTTTAGAGTTCCATTGTAATTTTTTAATGTTGACTCCGCTAGCGAGGCCAGCGAGATTTCTACTGCCTCTTTGGGCATGCCTTTGATCAACAGTGCTTGGCTGACAACTTGGCGGCAACCAGGGTAAGCTTTGCAGCCAAGGGATGATGACGTGACCTGCATGGAGAAACCAACAGACTAAGATCTGCCTCAAACCAAATCCATTCTCCAACGGATAATTCTTTAAAGGCTGGAAACCAAACTTGAGTAGGCCAGTGAGGTACAACTAAAATACCTGCCGCTTTATCATCTTTGATTTTCTTAATAACTTTAGTTATTATGGAAAAGGGGGGAAAAGCATAAAATATCCAATCGGACCAACTGACTGTGAAAGCATCAAATGCGAAAGCTTCCGGATCTCTCTTCCATGAACAGTAAACTGCGCATTTAGTGTTGATTCGAGAAGCGAATAGATCGATTTCCAACTTCCCGAACTTCTGGATGATCCTTTCAAACGCATAACTTGCTAATTCCCACTCCGCATCTGAATTATCGATCCGCGATGATCGATCTGCTTCCACATTCTCTTTTGACGGGATATACGAAGCATACACCCATAATTTGCGACCCTCGCACCAATTCCATAGATTGCGCGCTAACTTATGAAGTGCAGCATAGCGCACACCACCCATTCTGTTGATATAAGCCATCGTTGTCGTATTGTCTACCATAATCAAGACGTCCGCGTCCTTCAAATCCGCTGCAAAACACTTTAAAGCCAATAAAGCCGCTTTGAGCTCCAGATGGTTTATGTGGAGCCCTCTTTCCTCCTGACTCCATAACCCATTAGCGCTTTCGCCGTCATAAAAAGCACCCCATCCGGACAGTGATGCATCCGAATAGATTGTTCTCTTATACTGGTTATTTCTCACCTTCTTACTGGCCGTTGGTAAAGTCTTTAACCACCAATTCCAATCCTTTAAAGTAAATTTTGGTACCATCATCAGTGAGTCAAAACAACCCCCACTCTTCACAGTTCTGTGGGAAACAATCGCATTAAACTTTTTAAAGAACCGAGAACAAGTTTTCTTTTACAAGGTTGTAATAAAAATAAAGAAGTGGGAAAAGTTCCAGAAACCATGGGTCCAATTTTGCGTAGCCAAAGTAATCTATACAATAGCCATTTTAAAAAGTGTGTTGGATTCACAGTCATATAATTTTTTGAAGAGGATAGATTTTTCCTCTTCAAAACACCGATTGCCAAACTTTAATATCTCAATATTTCGAAAAGCTATAAAGGTTTTAGTGCGACTTCAATTATTGTCAGCTGATTCCATACTATTGGTCAGAAATTAAGGGGATGATATAACGGATAATTCAATCGTTTCAAGTTAGTTACTTGGAAAGGTTTTCCGAAATGGATTTTAATTGAAACACGAAATCTCTTGCAATTCTGATAATTTTTTATATTGTTTTCATAAGATGCGATCAGAAGTGAATGACAATAAGTGTGATTCACGGGTATATTCTGATATATTCATATAGGCAAATACAATTGCAAACAGATAAAATATAATTGGTCCTATTGATTTGATGTACTATATATTCCTCTAGAAACCAATAGCGAAGACTGATTCCGTTACGAAAAATTATATTGGAACCGATTGCCCTTCAGGAAAGAATGTAATTTCATCAAATTAACTTTTAAAAACGGTGATTCTATAAAAAAGCGGAGTGATTGACAGGTTAATTTACATAGATTCTTATTGGTAAACACAAATCAGAACATATCAAACTTATTCCGTCATATTAAACCAATTTACCCAATCTTTCCATTGAAAGTGACAGAATTTAGAGATTAATATTCCATAAGTATTCATATAATTATAACGAGACGATACCCATTATTTCCGATTCTTGAAACAATGAAATAACTCAGATTAAATTTTTATTCTGTTTTGCTGATTCATTCCCAGTTACATAGGGTTTTTGCACATTCAAAAAGTATATTAAAAAGGAAAAATTCAATAGGTTTTTTGCCGGTGAGAAAACAGCGTTCATTTCTATGAATATTTTTCTTTGGGTTTCAATAAGATTTCCTAAATAGGGATAGCTCATATAATGGGAAATATAAAAATTGTTTATCGCATTTCTGCATGAAATATTACAAAATAAATACATTGATTATGACGCACCTAGGTCGAGCTATACCCAAAGAGCGGTGTCTTCATATCAGCGATTACTCTACACACCATTACAAAAAAATTCCAAAATGAACCGCGCCGAATGGTGGGTGGTCTGATGAAAGCTCTGTTGGGAAAAGACAATTTGAAACTGATGAGTCCTACGGGCTCCGATGACTATAGACCCATTCCAGTTGATACGAAAAATGCCGTCGAAAGTGAGTTGTTATTAGCTACTTTCTGCGAAGTAAAAAGCGTGGATTATAAATTTACGAATAATAAACACAACATTCCATGTTCAGGATACGTTTTTCAACAATCCCCTCAAGACCAACGCCTCACGTCGGAAGAATTTAAAAGATGTTTGACTCAACTCTGCACAAACTCGCGTGTGAAGAAATGATTTTATTATTTAACGTGATATACTGATTAAAAATATTATTTTTGGCTTGCGTTGTCGTAGAGTTGATTGCATTGGAAAATAAATAAACGTTTTTCTCGTTTCATTTCGCTGGACTCGCAATAAATGACAATGTTAAGATAAAATCTTTCCGACAAATAATCTGCGGGTCGTTAAGTATTTTTTTAATGAGTATTCCAGTCTGCAATCATTAAACACATAATGGTCGATATGACAAAAGACTGTTCAAGACAAGAAAAAATTAAAGGTGAAGGTAAGGATAAAATCAACTCGAGTTTTTTTTTCATTTACCGTATCAGGATTAAATAACGTACGAATGTCCAGCACCCAGTACCATTTTTGAGGATTTTCATATATTTTGAAACATTGTTTCAAAATCATTATAAAATTAAATAAAAAAATATCACGTTCACGGCGTTACAAATTGAGGAAATACGAAATGTTACGAAATAGTCCAAATTTTGTATTTTCAATTTAAAAAATTGTTTTCTGCAAATCCACAATGGAAAAGGTAATGACAAATTTTTAACATATTGGAACTCGCTACAAAATTCTATGGAAATGTTCGTCCTTTTTTTAATGACTGGGATTTTAATTAACATTCGGTGATAACAATAACTGTCCTATTAAAATTGACGTGAAAATCCATATTTTTTTGTTTTTTAGTCCACTATATTGGACCTGTATTTTCGTATTTCCTTTTGATAAACTCTGATTTGTAATCACAGACTCCACATTATAATGCCCAGATGTCAAAGACCTCTCCACGAACTTTTATCCGCATCACAATTTTCTATCGAGTAGCAGATGTTGTGGAGGTATCGTACGTTCACGTGTATGCAACTTTCTTATTATTTATGTAGTTACAAAATACCTAAACTTTAAATTGCTGGAATACAATCCACTTGGGCACAAGTCGGGTAATTTAAAACAGCATATAAGCCCGTGATTGTCATGGTCCGGGCGCAATTTCAAGCAAAATTGCAAAGGCGAAATTTTGTTTGGGAGCCATAGTTTTTGAATAATCAGCAATAGAAGTTGTGTTTTTTTTAGCCAACAGAGAGCCACTTTCATCCATAATGCGCGACGCCTCAGAGTCGCATTACATTCCCACATTCAGAGAAAAAACTCGTGTCGTTTGTTTAAAAGGCAACGTCACGCGAAGCGCTATCCACGCGCAAAGCTTCAATCTTTTATGTGCCGTAAGCATCGAGTAACGAGTGATAGAAATTAATTTGTAAGGGCGTTGGTTCTGAAAGTTGTCAATGAGCTTTGAAGGGTGTTGAAGTTTTCAAATCGATTACAAGACATAAAACCAACTATTGAGAACGTAACTTTGGTACCTGACCAAAAAATTTTGTGGGAAGACACATTTCCTGACACTGGATTAATCCCTATACAAAATAACAACTACATAACAGACCCCGTTAATGGATATTGTTTTCATTGAGATAAAAATGGATCCAAACATGGGTTGACATGATTTTATTGTACAATAGTTTCAAAACGAAAGATGAGTAGCGCAAAACGTTGGATGAATTCTTTTGCTTTGCCAGTTGTAGGGACATGAGTTCTGAAAGTTATCCATGAGATTTGAAAGACCCAGAAGATCTGAGAATAAGTACAGTATATTGAAACTACTATTGCAAACGGCATTATTGTATGCAATCGAAAAATGTAGTGTGAAGGAACGTTTGCTGTCATTAGCTTCATCTCAGTACGAAGACTAAAACAAAGACGAGAAAGAAAACAAGGATCAAGCCAAAGATGGAAGCATGGACGGAGACAAGAATGAAGACGAGAACTAGGACGGGAACAAAGACGAAAACGGAGATAGGAACGGAGACAATGACGAAGACAAAAACGAAGACAAAAACGAAGACAAGAACGAAGACAAGAATCAGCTGCAAAAACACTCGGATTCATTTCGACTCTAATTAAAACATCGTTCGCTCGTAAGGAGCAATTTTTAATTTGTTAATTATGTAATGAATAATTTATCACGTATTGCAAACATAAGCCTAGGGAGAAAGAAACGAATTTTGAAAATACAATTATCCAGAAAATGATGTATGTTCTTGGAAAATAGTACTACAAGACTTCTGTTATGTTGAATGAAAAAAAGCGTACATCGAAAATTACTGCCCTCAACAAAAAAGTTTTATTTCTTCATTTAAAATGTTTTGGAATTTTTTCAGATTTTTTTTCAAATTTTTTTATCCGACTACGTTGACGATGATGATTAACATCATCGGAGAAAAAAAAATCAGAAAAAATTCCAAAACGTTTAAAATGAAGAAATAAAACTTTTTTGTACTTGGACTTTTAGTGAAAAAACCCATAGTTTTTAAATTACGGAAGTTTATAGACCTGGAGTTCGACCAAAATCAATGAAAATAAAATATTTCGGAAAAAAAATCTGAAAAAAATCGAGTGACTAGAACAATCTCAGAAGCAACTTTTTACTCCTTTGAGATTTTTTTCTAAATGTAATAGTTTTCGTGTTACGCAGGAATTTCTGAATTCCGTCTTTTTTCGCCAAAAACATTATAACTTTTTTAAACAAAATCGTAACAGATTTTATAAAAAACGAAATTGAAGCTTGAGTTTTGCCTTTTCAAGATCCGTTCAAAGAAATTGAAAAAAAAATTTATACTGAAAACGCGCTCTGTAAAAAAGAAAAAAAAATACGAATAATGGTCGTTTTCAAAATGACGTCTTGGTCGTAAAAAAAATCGCAAAAATTTTTCAAAAAAAGCATGATGAAATGGGATTTTTCTCCTTTAAAATGCCGTTTATTAAATTAATTTATCTACATTCAGGGTGATTCAGAAAGACTTGCTGTCCGGGTATCCTCGGTTTCGGAACGGTATCAGGAGCAATTCTACTTAACGGTTTTTTAAAATTCACAATAAGTTTTAAATGGCAAGCAATAGAATTTTGGACTTTTAAGCCAATGAGAAGGTCGCTGGCGGCCATGATGTGCGACGCCTCACTGCCGTCTGACATAGGGGCTAAGACGAGGCTCTCGCTCACATTCACAACAGAAACGTTTGTCGATTCTTTCGGCGGCAATGTCACACGACTCGACTTTCGCGCGAGAAGCATCTAACTGTCGAGTGACGTTAGCAATGTGTCACGACGAATGTTTTGACTGACAGATTGAAAGCGGTTAGGAATGCGAACATGAGCTGACGTGATCGCACGATGATGATTTTTTTTCCGACAAAGTCGTTTGTTTGATGAAAACGAAGCAAAAATTTTTGCAGTCGTCTTAATCCCTCGGCGGGATAAGATTATTAGCATTTTACTACGCATTGCATGGAAAACAACGCTTTTCCGTGCAACGTGAGTCGATAATTCGTCGTCACGTATTGACCAATGGACAGTTCTGTTCTTTTTCCTGAAATCATGAAAATTCGATCTACATTGGAGTCTAAACTCGTTGCATTCTTTTAATCGCTCACCGAGGTGTGATTATTGGTTAATTGCCACGATTTCGAGGGAAAAAAGACGTTATTTATCAATTTCGAAACAAAAATTGATCGTCTTCGATCTACCACACGGAAATGATGACTTTTTTTTCGACAACGTGGTGTGTTTAGCCAAAACGGAGCGGGAAGTCGTGCGATCGTCTCTATCCCTCGCCGGGATAAGATTTTTAGCATTTTACTACGCATTGCATGGAAAACAAGGCTTTTCCGTGCAACGTGAGACGATAATTCGTCGTCACGGATTGACCAATGGACAGTTCTGTTCTTTTTCCTGAAATCATGAAAATTCGATCTACATTGGAGCTCAAACTCGTTGCATTCTTTTAATCGCTCACCGAGGTGTGATTATTTCGTCATTGCCACGATTTCGAGGGAAAAAAGACGAGATTTATCAATTTCAAAACAAAAATTGATCGTCTTCGATCCAACGCATTAAAGCGATGATTTTTTTCCAACAGTTCGGTGTGTTTCGGCAGAACGAAGCGGAAAATCGTGCTATCGTCTCTATCCCTCGCCGGGATAAAATTTTTGGCAGCTCACGACGATCCACATGACAAACGAGGTTTATCGATCGAATGTGAGACGATAATTCGTCGTCGTCACGGATAGAGCACTAGGCAGTCCCGTTTTTTTTCCCTAAAAACATAAAAATTGAAGCTAAATTAAAGCTCAAACTCGTTACATTCTTTCATTCTCTCGCCAAGATATTTTTTTTTTTATCGCTGCAACGATTTTGAGGGGGAAAAAGACGTTTATTTATGGATTATGAAATGAAAATTGATCGTCTCCGATCTACCTCACTAAAATGATGATTTTTTTATTAACAGCGTGGTGTGTTTAAGCTGAACGAAGCGAAAAGTTGTGCCATCGTCTTTATTGCTCGCTGGGATATGATTTTTGGCGGCTCACGATGATTTACACGAGGAACGACGTTTTTCAATCAAATTTAAGACGATAATTCGTCGTCGCTGGTTGACCACGAGGCAGTCCCGTTCTTTTTCCCTGAAAACATAGAAACTGATTCTAAATTAAAGCTCTAACTCGTTAAATTCTTTTATTCTCTCGCCAAGATATTTTTTTTGGATCGTTGCAATGATGTTGAGGGGGAAAAAGACTTTCATTTATTAATTATAAAATGAAAATTGAACGTTTTCGATCGACCACACCAGAATAATGATTTTTTTTTAACAGCGTGTTGTGTTAACGCAAAATGAAGCGGAAAATCGTGTCATCTCCTCTATCCCTCGCCGGGATATAATTTTTGGAAACTCACGACGATTTACATGAAAAACAACGTTTTTCAATCAAATGTGAGATGCTAATTCGTCGTCACGGTTTGACCACCGGACAGTCCCGTTTTTTCCCCTGAAAACATAAAAATTCGAGCTAAATTGAAGCTCAAACTCGTTGCATCACGGTTTCGTGAACGCAAACCAAGCTGAATGTTAATGCAGAAGTTCACGGATGTTGGCAGTGCTTTGTTTTTTTTATCCAAATTTCAATCCAACTCGCGTGTCACGCGTCAGTACGAATCGGTATTTGAAATGTTTACGCTGGTGTTTTGGGTTCAAGACGCGTCTTATAGTGTTGTGGCGTCGGATGATATCGTGAAAGCGTCTGGATGTATGGCGGAAATTAAGTGGGGGAAGAAATTGTTTGACGGCCGTTTATTGGCTAAATCGGGTAAGTTCGCAGTAGACATTTCAAACATTTTCTTCCTCTGTTACTTCTGACTGTCTGCTTCATCGTAGACGATCAAGCTTGGCTGCAGACTTTAGTCGTCAACACAGATGGCATCATAACTGGGAAAGCGGACAGCAATTCCGATGCAGCAGCGGCGATAGATACCGGTACGTTTTTGGGTTGGCGTTTTTTCTGATTCATCGCTTCAAACTTTTTCTGTCATTTCTTGAATGACGTTCTGTTACAATTGTAACAGAATATTCTAGTAGGGTCTTTGGGTCCTTTGGAATCGCGGGCTCCAGGTTTGAGCTATTTTCGCTTGTTCTGTTTGGGTTTTGTCGAGCTGCACCAAGTTTTTTTCTAGTCGTTGTTTCTTTTTAGTCGTTGGTTCTTATTCTTTCTTCATTCGATAATGCGTCCAGTTTGGGCTGCTCATCCTCGCTGCAACTAGTGTCTCTCTTCGATTCCTCATCCGAAGTTTCGGTATCCTCTTAGAGAATTTTCATCTCCGATTTCTTGAACGAGACGAGTGGTTCCCTGCGGATCTCGTTCCAGCGGTGAAAATCATGTTATCCCAGCCAGGAATTCAAATGATGGCACGTATTTTAGCTTCGTTTTGGCTAGCGAAACTGTGTGTTTCAGAAAAATAATCATGATAGCACTGTGGTCAATCAACCACAAAAGTTTTTTGTCGCACAATTTTTATAATAATCCTGTTTTTCGTTAAGTTCGTGGTCAAAAGTCAAAAATTATTACAGTTGGGTCTCCTCTGTTCCACGTTGTACTTAATCGTTTGTTCTTTGACTTTTTTTTGTGTCCATTGGACGTTATTTCGCCCCTATCCCATAACTTGAAATATTAACTGTCTCATTCCTTCATTGATGTTTGTGTGATGAAATTTGGATTTCGTGCCTTTTTCTTGGATAGACAGTCACCAGGCCGCTCATTTTGGTGCTGCTGGTTCCAGCTACCAAACAAATGATGTCCTGAGCGATGTTCCTGGTGCTCTCGTAGAGAACAACGAGGAACCATTAAATGCCATCGATGATTCGAGTAAAAATGAAGAAACTGCTGTCACAAAAAGCAACATGGTTTGACAGTTTTTCTCTTATTTACACTACCGCTCTAAAGTTTAGATAAAGTAGTCGATATTTCTTGCCGCGCGTGAAGTTAGATAACACTGCCACATAAGAAAATATTTGAATTTTCGATTTCAATATTTTTTATGATTTTTTTTTCGACCCAGTACGGGCTTTGGTTCGTCACTGTTTTTTGGCCTTATTTCGACCATGGTGAATCAGGCGCAGAATTCAAGGAAATTTCTGTTACTCTGGGAATCTAGGTTGAGCTAATCGCAGAAAGTGGCATTTATATATCGCCAATAACTCTTCATACCATCGATCGGAAGTTTTGCAACAATCCACGCAGAATGGTGGGTGCATTGATGAAAACGATATGTGGAAAAGAAAATTTGATCAAGATGAGCGTTACGGGCTCTGACGGATATACGCCGATCCCAGTTCCGGTGATAACTGCAGTCGAAAGTTAGTAATATGGAGTTATCATCAACCACACAAAAATCTCGGAAATGAATATTTACTGATAATAATTGATGAATTCTACTGTCAGGATACGTATTTGACAAATGTCCGGAGCAACGGCTCACGACTGAAGAATTCAAGAGGTGTGTGACGCAATTGTGTACTAATATGAGGGTCAGGAAATGAATTGACCAGAAGATTGTGTTTCGTTGGTGCACAATAAGCATTCTCTGAAAAATTTGAAATTATTCCTGCTAATAAAAAGATAATAAACATCGCTTCAAAAAAGTTTTCCATCATGTATAATTTCTTGCACTCGGTAACAGTTGTATAAAGTTGTATCGGCAATGTATACTTCACGGGTGATTTATGAAAACTGGCCCGTCCAAGTGTCCTAAATGTACAGATCAAAAACGATATTCTGAGCAATCCTTAGCCGTTTTGTTTTTTAAATTATTTATTCAAACATTCATAACATTTGAATGAAAAGATTTCGATCTTCCTATTCGTTTCAATTTATGGATGCCGGATTGTTAGAATGGAATCAATGACTCTGGCCAGGACTGGTTTTTCGGAGTTGTCTTCAGGGAGGTTTCAAGACAAGACTTCGGAGTGGCCTTCAAACTGGTTTTCAGACTAGTCTTCCTAGTACTTTTTATATTCATTTTTTCGTACTTATTTCACTTCCAAACAAAGACCCTCGGCAAGACCCTCGCGGAGACCCTCACCAGGACTGGTCATCAGCGTAAAGTCAGTTGTAAAGTCCTTCGCAATATTTGGTCCCTTCAAAAAATTACTTCCGTGGTTCTGATCGTTGCAAAACTTTTTTTCTGGATCACTTGGCATCCAATAGAACTAATCGAAAAATATAAAACGGGAGCCCTGTAGCTCAAACCGTTCTCGAGTTATGAAAGTTTGAATGTTACAGTGCCAGCGCATACGCACACACGCACACGCACACGCACACGCACACGCGCACGCGCACACGCGCACACGCGCACACGCGCACACGCGCACACGCGCACACGCACACACGCACACACGCACACACATACACATACACACACACACATACACACACACACATCCGGACATTTTTTCAAGGTATGATTTTTGGACGTTTTGGGATATTTTAAGCACATTGACATTGAAATCTGGAAAAATAAAAATTTCACCGTCACATAGCTTCCTCTATGAGGAAGCGAAAATACGCTTTTTTCCATGCCGGAAGTTGAAGAATTTTTCGGAGTATTCAACCCCCTTCGAAAAATAGCTTTATGAGTTGGATTTTCACCAAATCGGAATCTTTTCATTCCTATCGATACTAACGATATGTCCCTGAAATAAAACAATCGCACTTTTCCATACCGGAAGTTGTAAAGCCTTTCGCAGCACTTGGTCCACTTGAAAAATTACTTCCGTGGTTCTGATGGTTGGGAAACGACTTTTCTGGTTCACCTGACATCCAATAGAACTAATAGCGAAATAAAAAAGTCGCCTTTTTCCATACCGAAAAATGGAAAATTTTTCGGAATATTCGACCCCCTTAAGAAAAAGGGTTTGGAAGACCAGTCTGATCACGAGCCTGAAGCCTGGTCTCAGGAACAGTTAAGAAACTAGTCTGAACCTGTGGACCACCTCGGAGACTAGTTTCAAGACTCATCTAACGACAAGTCTGAAGACTCATCTGAAAATTATTCTGGAGATAAGTCCGAAGACTAGTCTGAAAACAAGTCTGGAGACTTTTCTTCGGAACAGTCTTCAGACAGGTCTTCAGACTGCTTTTTCGACTGGTCTTTAAAGTAGTCTTCAGACAGGTTTGAAAACCAGAAAACCAGTCTTCACAATGGTCTTCGGGACATCTTCAACCACGTGTTCAGAGTAAGTTTGAGATATGTCTTGTAACGTGGTGAAACCCACGTTACGAGGACGATCCGAACTGAGTGTGTTAGCGGCCTGGATAGCTCAGTTGGAAGAGCACTCGACCGGCAATCGAGAGGTCCCGGGTTCGATTCCCGGTCCAGTCCCTGCCGCATTTTTTTTCGGATCGTCCTCTGGTCCAAATACTCCCGGACCACAAATAGCGCCCAACAGGGGACAAGGCCTCAGAATAGCCACGAAGCGATAAATTCATCGTGGCTGCCGTGCACGAACCTTACCTGAGTCCCCCACCCCAATTCGAGCTAGCCTTACCCCTTTCGTGTCTCAGACAATCCCAGTCTGTTTCCCGTTTGAGTAACCTCCCCCTTTGAGTTCCCACCCAATTCGTAAAGTACGAGTTAGATCCGTCAGGGCCAGATCAACTCTGGTAAGGGGGTTTGTAACGTGGTGAAACCCATGTTACGAGGACGATCCGAACTAAGTGTGGTAGCGGCCTGGATAGCTCAGTTGGAAGAGAACTCGACCGGCAATCGAGAGGTCCCGGGTTCGATTCCCGGTCCAGTCCATGCCGCATTTTTTTCGGATCGTCCTCTTGTCCAAAAACTCCCGGACCACAGTCTTCAGACCTGTTTCCAAGAGTCTTCAGATAGGACTTTAGGGTTCAGACCAGTTGTCACATCAGTCTTGAGACCACTCTTCAGACCAGTCTTGAGACCAGTCTTCAGACCAATCTTTAGAACAGTCTTCAGGACAGTCTTCAGATAGGTCTTCAGAGTAGTGTTCATAGCAGTCTTTAGATAAGGCTTCAGACCAGTCTTCAGATAGGTCTTCAGACCAGTCTTCAGACCAGTCTTCAGACCAGTCTTTAGACCAGTCTTCAGACCAGTCTTCAGACCAGTCTTCAGATCAGTCTTCAGAGTAGTGTTTATAGTAGTCTTTGGATAAGGCTTCAGACCGGTGTTCAGATAGGTCTTCAGACCAGTCTTCCGACCGGTCTTCAGAGTAGTGTTCATAGTAGTCTTTAGATAAGGCTTCAGACCAGTCTTCAGATAGGTCTTCAGACGAGTCTTCAGATGGGTCTTCAGACCAGTCTTCAGATAGGTCTTCAGACCAGTCTTATAGAACACTTTTCAGACCGGTCTTCAGATAGGTCTTCAGACCAGTCTTCAGGATAGTCTTCAGACCAGTCTTCAGACCATCCTCAGACCAATCTTCAGACCAGTCTTCAGACCAGTCTTCAGATAGGTCTTCAGACCAGTCTTCCGGCTGGTCGTCAAAGTAGTGTTCATAGTAGTATTCAGATAGGTCTTCAGAACAGTCTTCAGACCAGTCTTCAGATGGGTTTTCAGACCGGTCTTCAGATGGGTTTTCAGACCGGTCTTCAGATAGATCTTCAGACCAGTCTTCAGACCAGTCTTCAGAGTAGTGTTTATAGTAGTCTTTAGATAAGGCTTCAGACCGGTGTTCAGATAGGTCTTCAGACCAGTCTTCAGATAGGTCTTCAGACCAGTCTTCAGATAGGTCTTCAGACCAGTCTTCAGATAGGTCTTCAGACCAGTCTTCCGACCGGTCTTTAAAGTAGTGTTCATAGTAGTCTTTAGATAAGGCTTCAGACCAGTCTTCCGATAGGTCTTCAGACGAGTCTTGATATGGGTCTTCAGACCAGTCTTCAGATAGGTCTTCAGACCAGTCGTATATAACACTTTTCAGACCAGTCTTCAGAGAGGTCTTCAGACCAGTCTTCAGGACAGTCTTCAGACCAGTCTCAGACCAGTCTTCAGACCAGTCTTCAGACCAGTCTTCCGGTGGTCTTCAAAGTAGTGTTCATAGTTAGTATTCAGATAGGTCTTCAGAACAGTCTTTAGACCAGTCTTCAGATGGGTCTTCAGACCATTCTTCAGATAGATCTTCAGACCAGTCTTCAGGACAGTCCTCAGACCAGTCTTCAGACCAGTCTCAGACAGTGTTGGTAACCCAGAGAGTGAGCTCTATCGTACCAGGGCCGTAAAAATATCGTACATTGGCGAAAATTATGGTATTTTTCCCACATACGAATTAAAATGACTAACCCGATATTTTAATGTGCAATAAAAGATTTCTTTTTAATTTCACCTCACAACTTTACACATTTACAGCTTTTATATGCATGTTTATAACAAATTAGTCTAATTTTCAACATAGCAGCGATTCGAATGCTGGCTGCTGGCTACAGCACTGCGTGTTCACGGTTCAAAAAGGCGGGTGTTTCAAACGTGTACGCCATACTAACATAAAAATATTTAAAAATTGCAAAAATTAATAACAATGAACGATAAATGATAAGATGTATATATATTTTTTTCCTTAAATTTTGTCCACTCTTCTGAGAATCTATTTTTGACTAGGAACAAAGACTCAGGGTCTCAGGGACTGAAAGTTTGGCACCGTTACATCGTCGATATCACTCAATTCATCTTCATATAATTGATGAAGTTTGGGACCAGTACTTGTGCTAGCATCAGAAGATTTCTTTGGATACATCACCTTTTTTGTCATGCGACTATAATCTTCCTTGGATGGTTCGAAGCTAATACAACCGTCTTGTACTCGCTGTTTTGTTAAAAGAATACCATTGACGGTTGAAGTAATCAATTTATTGCGGGATTTAGTTTTAATCAAATTCACCTGACTGAAAAGCCGCTCGCAGTCAGCATTTGCATGCGGCAACGATATCACGTCAAGTACGAATTTTGAAAAATATTTAAAAGTGAGGCTTTGATCACTTTTGTCGACGGTCAACAATTTCGCATAAAATGTGTCGACGTTTTCTTTTGGGTCCATATCTGTTGGCAACTCAAATCGAGGTAATTGTCGCCACTCGTCATCAATTGCTTGGTATTCTTCCAGCTGGACTACACGAGGCAAAGCTTTCATCAGCGGCATTAAACTTGGCAAAACATCCCTAGTTTTCTGAAGCATAGCCTTTGGCGGATGTAAATAGCAAATGGTTTGGAGAACTGGGTCTTTGAAATTGAACCGCTGTTTGATTTGGCTGCATCCTACTTCTAAAAATGAAGCACACGCCGTTCGAAAATTTGATTTTAACTCTTCATTTTGATGAATTAAGGGCAAATTCAACATTGTCATGACTTCAACACCAAAATACATTTGTTCTGGGCGCAAACGTTGTGCCTTGTTGCACGGATCGATTTCGTCAATGTTTGTTGCATCAACATAACTTCTGCTCAAGTAGCATTCTAAAAGCTCTCGATAGACGGCACACATCTTATCATGGAGAGTTGTTATGATTACTGACTGCGATTGAAACAACTCATTCAGTTTTGTGAATTTAGGCAATACCCACTTCAAAAATAAATAGTATAATTTCGTAATTGGGTTATCTATTTCATTAAGAATTTGTGTAACGGAATGCAATCGAGCGGTTAACACTTCTGCTTGAAAATATAATTTCAACGCATCCCACTGCTCCAGAATCCTTGTTACAACGGCACTTAAAGAAAGCCATCGAGTTTGTGCAGGTCGGAGAATTTTGTGAACATCAATGTCCAAGAATTTTTGAAATTGTTGGAAATGATGCTGTCTTTTTGCACTGTTTTTGAATTCGTTGTATATGTTGCGTGCAAATTGTTCACAACTGCGCGGCAATTCCTTGCACGCTTCACTAGCGCACAAATGCAACGAATGACATAAACATTTAAAAATGTAAATGCCTTCACAACTCTCACGGAATCGGCTTTCAACCGAATTTCCTCATCCCATCATCGTGCTGCATCCATCCGAAGCAAAACCAATCACATTTTTTAATGGGATATTGTGAGAGACCAGTGATTTGATCACAATATTGTACAAATGATCCGCTGTTGCTGCCTCGACATCGGAATTTTCGTCAAAAACTGGACATAACTCCCAAAATTTACTGAGAACTCGACCTTTTTCGACATCGAAGTATCTGAAAAAATTATACAAATATACATTAAAGTCTAATTTCAGTTATTATTTCCTTTCATTAATAAATGATCATTTGAATTTTCATTTTTGAAGTTTTTACCTTACGATGATACACATTGTTTTGACTGCAGCAATATCCGTGCATTCATCGATTAAAATACTGAAATATCTCGATCTCAGCTGATTAGCAAGATGTTCTTTTTCTGTATCCCCGATCACATATTTCATCACAGACGCCCCTTTTTGGACTTCAATTGCATCCCTTTCACAATTTCGGAATCCGGTATACATTCTTTGAGCAACGGCGTCAAGTGATCTAATGCTCTGAATGAAACATTGTGTTCAGCCAAAAAAGCACATAATTTTATTTCCAATTTTTTGGTGGATTCATTAGTCGCTTTTTCAGGAGTATTAGTCAAAAACATATTCATTCTGGGCTGAGTCGGCAATATCGACTGTCTTCGATGTTTCTCAGATTTCAGATGGTTTTTTAGAACGGTAAATTCCGCTGTCATAACCGTTTCGCATCTTCGGCATTTCGCTTTCGTACAGTCAGGTGTTTTGACCAGCCATTCTTTGAATTTGCTGTCGGTCAGCCAGGCATCGCGAAATTTCTGTTGCCGATGTTTTTGGTTCATTTTAATTTTTTTTTGGCGGAGTATCAGGCGGGCTCGATTCTTCTTCCTCTTCTCCTTCGACGTGAATAAAATTCATCCTGATCTGATGCACGATTATAAATAAATTATGATGAAAAGACAACGATTAAAAAGTAAGGTTATTTGGTAACTATTGAGGTATGAGGTTACGAACATTGCATGAACTATTTTTGAGGGTTATAAAAATCTATCTAATAACAAATGAAAACAAATACGGTCGGTAAAAGTGTCTTCACATACCTGTGATTGTGTACTTTGAAACTCAACGAACTCTAACCACAAAACAAATCCAACTCGAATACTTTAACACAAAACCCTTCGAAATAATGACCGTCACGAAAAATAATAATAGTATGCAAACAGTAGTATAGCTTCCCAAACGATATTTTCAGGGAGTTTTTCGAAACACGCAAGCTTGATATTCCATCATTACTCCGCCAGGTCGCGCCAAAGTTGATGACATGTGGCGCAGCGTGTGGCGAGAATACGCAAAAATAGGTGCTAAGAATTCTAAAAGCACAGGCGCTTCTTGCATTTCAAATTCGATTCAGGTTCTACGGACGGTGATACTTAACCTAAGTATATTCGAGAACAAAATAGTCATACTGAAAATTATCGTATTTATTGTATGATTTCAAGCGATTATCGTATGAAAAGTTATTCATGAAAATTATCGTATTTTTTCGTACGATACTGAAATAACATCGTATATCGTACCGACATCAGATTTATCGTATAAATACGATAATTATCGTTCGGTTGACCAGTCTATCTGAAGACCAGTCTTCAGATAGGTCTTCAGACGAGTCTTAAGATGGGTCTTCAGACCAGTCTTCAGATAGGTCTTCAGACCAGTCTTTCAGAACAGTTTTCAGACCGGTCTTCAGATAGGTCTTCAGACCAGTCTTCCGACCGGTCTTCAGAGTAGTGTTCATAGCAGTCTTTAGATAAGGTTTCAGACCAGTCTTTAGATAGGTCTTCTGACCAGTCTTCAGACCAGACTTCAGACCAGTCTTTCAGAACAGTTTTCAGACCGGTCTTCAGATAGGTCTTCAGACGAGTCTTAACATGGGTCTTCAGACCAGTCTTAAGATAAGTCTTCAGACCAGTCTTTCAGAACAGTTTTCAGACCGGTCTTCAGATAAGTCTTCAGACCAGTCTTCAGACCAGTCTTTAGACCAGTCTTCAGACCAGTCTTCAGACCAGTCTTCAGACCATGCTTCAGATAGGTCTTCAGACCAGTCTTCCGACCGGTCTTCAGACCAGTCTTCAGACCAGTCTTCAGACCAGTCTCCAGAGTAGTGTTCATAGTAGTCTTTAGATAAGGCTTTAGACCAGTCTTCAGACCAGTCTTCAGAGTAGTGTTCATAGTAGTCTTTAGATAAGGCTTTAGACCAGTCTTCAGACCAGTCTTCAGATAGGTCTCCAGACCAGTCTTCCGACCAGTCTTCAGAGTAGTGTTCATAGTAGTCTTCAGATAAGGCTTCAGACCAGTCTTCAGGACAGTCTTCAGACCAGTCTTCAGAGTAGTGTTCATAGTAGTCTTTAGATAAGGCTTCAGACCAGTCTTCAGATAGGTCTTCAGACCGGTCTTCAGATAGGTCTTCAGACCAGTCTTCAGACCAGTCTTCAGACCAGTCTTCAGACCAGTCTTGAGACCAGTCTTCAGACCAGTCTTCAGACCAGTCTTGAGACCAGTCTTCAGACCAGTCTCCAGACCAGTCTTCAGACCAGTCTTCAGACCAGTCTTCAGATAGGTCTTCAGACCAGTCTTCAGAGTAGTGTTCATAGTAGTCTTTAGATAAGGCTTCAGACCAGTCTTCAGGACAGTCTTCAGACCAGTCTTCAGAGTAGTGTTCATAGCAGTCTTTAGATAAGGCTTCAGACGAGTCTTCAGATAGGTCTTCAGACGAGTTTTAAGATGGGTCTTCAGACCAGTCTTTCAGAACAGTTTTCAGACCAGTCTTCAGATAGGTCTTCAGACCAGTCTTCCGACCGGTCTTCAGAGTAGTGTTCATAGCAGTCTTTAGATAATGCTTCAGACCAGTCTTCAGATAGGTCTTCAGACCAGTTTTCAGACCACTCTTCAGACCAGTCTTCAGATAGGTCTTCAGACCAGTCTTCAGACCAGTCTTGAGACCAGTCTTCAGACCAGTCTTCAGACCAGTCTTCAGACCACTTTTCAGACCAGTCTCCAGATAGGTCTTCAGACGAGTTTTAACATGGGTCTTCAGACCAGTCTTCAGATAAGTCTTCAGACCAGTCTTTCAGAACAGTTTTCAGACCGGTCTTCAGATAAGTCTTCAGTCCAGTCTTCAGACCAGTCTTCAGACCAGTCTTCAGACCAGTCTTCAGACCAGTCTTCAGACCAGTCTTCAGACCAGTCTTCAGACCAGTCTTCAGACCAGTCTTCAGACCAGCCTTCAGAGCAATCTTCAGACCAGTTTTGAGACCAGTCTTCAGACCAGTCTTCCGACCGGTCTTCAGAGTAGTGTTCATAGTAGTCTTTAGATAAGGCTTCAGACCAGTCTTCAGATAGGTCTTCAGACGAGTCTTCAGATGGGTCTCCAGACCAGTCTTCAGATAGGTCTTCAGACCAGTCTTATAGAACACTTTTCAGACCGGTCTTCAGATATGTCTTCAGACCAGTCTTTAGGACAGTCTTCAGACCAGTCTTCAGACCAGTCTCAGACCAGTCTTCAGTTAGGTCTTCAGACCAGTCTTCCGACTGGTTTTCAAAGTAGTGTTCATAGTAGTATTCAGATAGGTCTTCAGAACAGTCTTCAGAACAGTCTTCAGACCAGTCTTCAGACCAGTCTTCAGATAGATCTTCAGACCAGTCTTCAGGACAGTCCTCAGATAGGTCTTCAGAACAGTCTTCAGACCAGTCTTCCGACTGGTTTTCAAAGTAGTGTTCATAGTAGGCTTCAGATAGGTCTTCAGAACAGTCCTTAGAACAGTCTGCAGACCAGAGTAGTCTTCAGATAGGTTTTAAGAGTTATCGAGCGATGGCATACGCAGTGGTAGGTGGCATAAGAGCAACTAAAATCCGTTTCTACCGGATTTCGTCGCGAATTTTATGTTGGCACGAAAAAAACAGAACAATTCGTTATCACAGCACGATTCCGGCTCTGGTCCTCTTCCAAACGCTGGATTTTGTATTTGTGAGTAATAAATCGTTAAAAATATGGAGTGACAAGGTCACGCCATGACAGCTTTTGCGCGCGTTGCAAAGAATAAAATAGAAATTCACCGTTCACTTCACACAATCAAACGGACCAGACCCGGAATCGCACCATTGTACCGCACAAATTAAAATTGACTTCACGTGATTTCAACAAAAACTCGGGGAGCAATCCGGTTGAACAGAACACGACTCGTACGAAGCGGAGCGGCGGCCATATTGGCGTCCTCAACCATGCGTTGCGTGTTCCAGCTTTCGTCGTTGGGTTCGCTAGGCGAGTCTGTCGGTCAAATCGAACATTGGCATATCCGCCTGCCTATCCGCGGCAATATGAAATCGTAAACGCAGAAAGATTTTTAAGTCCCGAGGTCTTCGAAATTTTTTGGAGTCCCGAGATTTTCGCCCAAGGGCACTTTGACCTGGTCTTTGTTCTTGTCTTCGACCAAGTCTTCGTTCTAGTCTTCGCTCTGGTCTTTCTTCTTGTTTTCGTGCATGTCTTCGTTCTTGTTTTCGTTCCAGTCTTCGCTCTTGTCTTCGTTATTGTCTTCGTTCCAGTCTTCGCTCTTGTCTTCGTTCTTGTCTTCGTTCCAGTCTTCGCTCTCGTCTTCGTTCTGGTCTTCGTTCTTGTCTTCGCTCTTATCTTCGCTCTCGTCTTCGTTCTTGTCTTTGTTCTTGTCTTCGACCTAGTCTTCGTTCTAGTCTTCGTTCTTGTCTTCGTTCTAGTCTTCGCTCTGGTCTTCGTTCTTGTCTTCGTTCTTGTCTTCGTTCTTGTCTTCGTTCTAGTCTTCGCGCTTGTCTTCGTTCTTGTCTTCATGATTGTCTTCGACCCCGTCTTCGTTCTTGTCTTCGTTCCAGTCTTCGTTCCAGTCTTCGTTCCAGTCTTCGCCCCTGTCTTCGTTCTTGTCATCGTTTTCGTTTTTGCTCTCGTATTCACCCTTGTCTCCGTTTTAGTCGTCGCCCTAGTCTTCATTTCAGTCTTTACCTTTGTCTTCGTTTTAGTCTTCGTTTTTGACTTCGTTCGATCCGAGAAGAAATTAATTTTTTTATTCATTTTTCAAGTGAATTTAGTAAATTTCGTGAATACATTCAAAATATATTTATAATATATTTTAAATATACGAAAGGTTTAAATTATTTATATTCCACATATTCCACAGATGTATTTGTTCCAATTTTTTTTTCTTATAGAAAAATGTAGTCAAAATATAAAAAAAATATATTATCGGTATAAGACAAATAGAATAAAATTATATCTTTCCAGTATTGAAAACGTAATATTAAGGTTGCTTAGAAGAAAATCACGTCTTATGAGAAAGATTTGAAATTTACGGAGTGGGTAGTCGAATATTCAAGCAATATCCCTGCAAAATTTGAAGTTGATTCGGAGATTATTTACGGAGAAAAAAAATTGTAAAGTTGCATACTTTTGAGGACTTTTGTACAGCTTCTAACGGGCAAAGCCATGCGCAATCTCACTAAACTCATGATATATTTGTACATGCCATTGAACCTTCATTGAAAAAATGACGGCGTATTCTCTGAAATATTCCGTGTTAATCAGTACCGAAATTTTTGGGCTTTGGAGAATTTCTTCGAAGATGTAGTTAGATAAAGATTGAAAAACATGTCAAAATTCACTTCAAACGAGCGAGTGTCTGACAAGCGTGGCAACGCTGCAGTGTCTCGGCAGAGGGAAGGGCAGTACATTAGATTGACGGAGTGCTATTGAATACGCGCGCGAAATTCGAAAATGAATTGTTGTTTCAACCGCTGACTATACTTTTTCCACATGAATCGTTTTTTTTCACCACGACAGTGGTGTTTTCACTTTGCTTACGATTCATGATGCCGTAATTGAAACATTTGTTTGTGTACAAAAATATTCAGAGCAAGTGACACCGTTTAAAATTTTTTTGAGGTTATGTTGCATGTTTACATCAGCCATCAGCCGGTAACGAGCCAGGCTCGCCAGGCTCGAGCTTGCGTTATCGAGCACGGGCGACAAAAGGGCACCAGCGTTGACGCGATTGTTCGTAATTTTATCATTTTTAATTAAATGAAGATAAAACCATTGAAAAATAAGATTAGACGAGATATCATGTTAACTGTGATGAAGGATACGGATAATGCAAATTTTGGGCATTTGCATCGAGTAAATAAAAAAAATACTGGTGGGAAGCTTATAGGGCTCCAAAAAAAAAATAGCTACGGCGCCCAATGTTTAAGCATAGGAAAGTTACCCCCACTGTGATCCATCCCCACTCTTCTTCTAAACAAACTTAATGATTTGTTGAGGAGGTCCCTGATTTTTCCGGATAATTTATGATAAAAAGTAAATAAAACTGTTTTAATTATCTTATTGATTTGTCACGTTCAGCACATGAAAAATCAACGCATTTTTTTGAAACGCTGACTGGAGATCGACCGGAAATTAATTTTTGAAACATTTCTTTACTAAATTGATAAAATTTCGGGAATAGATTCAAAATACATTTCTAATATATTTTAAATATACGAAACGTTCTAATTATTTATATTCAGCATATCCCCAAAATGTATCCGTTCCAATATTGTTCTTATAATCCTTCTCCGGTGGTGTTTATCATCATCGTCAACATCGTCGGATAAAAAAATTATTTAAAAAATCTGAAAAAATTTCAAAACGTTTAAAATGAAGAAATGAAACTTTTGTCCTTGGACTTTTGGTGAAAAAACCCATAGTTTTTAAATTACGGAAATTGATAGACCAGGAGTTCGACTAAAATCGATGAAAAAAAGCGGGAGAATACTTTTTGTGTGGCTCGGTATGAAGACAAGTGTTTCGAAACTTTTGGACGGTAATGTACGATGAATATTTTTCCACATCACATTTAGCAATGGATTACGGAAATAACGTTCACCGTAGTTGGTTTCATCCCTCGTATATGATTTAAAAAGTAATAGGCTCAAGAAAGCTCGTAGATTGGTTACAGAACCAAAACCACTGCTGTAGGCTATTAAAAGGAATCAGCTGCAACAACACTCGGATTCATTTCGACTGTAACTAAAACATCGTTCGCTCATAACGAGCAATTTTTAATTTTTTAATTATTTAATGAATTATTTATCACATATTGCAAACATAAGCCTAGGGAGAAAAAACCACCTTTTGAAAATACAATTATGCAGAAAATTATTTATGTTGTTGGAAAATAGTAATACAAGACTTCTGTTATGTTAAATAAAAAAAGCGTACATCGAAAATTACCACTCTCAACCTTATTTCGCAAAAAAAAATATAATGAAAAATATATTTGAGGGATGTATAAATTGCACCATCGGAAAGAGTCATACCGCAAATAGTCGATAAAATACTTACCTAATATTGATATTAGTTTTTTATTGACGTTTTCATTATTAATACTTCGTGGTCAAAAGTAAAAAATCATATCCTGGCAAGGAATTGAGATGATGACACGAGTTTTCGCTTCGTTTGAGCTAAGCAAACCATGTTGACGAAAAAATAAATTATGATTTTACTCCCTTCAAACAAAGACGATTCATTTTCGTTTGAAAATTGATGAAACACTTCATTTTTCTACGAAAATCATGGCAATGAGTCAAAAATCATATCTCGGCGAGGGATACAGATTATGACATGACATTGGGCTTAAATCTAGCGCAACGAATTTTATTTTCAGGGAAAAAATCAGTATCGTACTGGGATCAACCCGATAAGACGAATTTCCGTCAAACAATGCATGAAAAAACGTTGTTTTTCGTACAATTCGATATTAAAAAGCGATATCCTGGTAAGGAATTAAAACGATGGCACGAGTTTTCGCTAAACAAACCATGTTTACGAAAATAAATCAAAAAACTATTTCACTCGATTGCGACTTTGGAAATTATTTAGGAACATATTTTTTTCTTGCCATAATTTGTTGAAACGAATTTATTCAAACATTCTTCTAGTACAACAAGATTCTTTAAATGGTTTTGGAAAATTTCGTTTTATTCTTATTGTTGAATCAAATTTTTAAAAAAATTGTTGGAATAAAACTAAAAAGTTTTCTTACGCATTGGTTCTGGTAGATGACGATTCTGGAATCGATCGTGCTGAAATTTGAATCAATTTGTTAAAAGAATTTGTTTGAACAAATTATAACAATATGTTTTCTACGTGTTCTTCCTTGTAGATTGCGATTTGATAAAATTCTGATCAGTCGTCATAATTTGTTTAAACAGATTTATTTAAACAAATTGTTAAAACAAATTATGACAACATGTTTTCCACGTGTTTTTACTCATAGATTACGATTTGAGAAAATTCTGATCAGTCGTCATAATTTGTTTCAACAAATTTATTTAAAGTTATTGTTAAAACGAATTATGAGGAAATTTATTTGAACCATTTGTTAAAACAAATCATGACAAAAAATTATCCACGTGTTTTTACTCATAGATTACTATTTGAGAAAATTCTGATCAGTTGTCATAATTTGTTTAACAAATTGTTAAATCAAATTATGAAAACATGTTTTCCACGTTTTTCTACTGATAGATTACGATTTGAGAAAATTCTGATCAGTCGTCATAATTTGTTTAAACAAATTTATTTAAACAAATTGTTAGAACAAATTATGACAACATGTTTTCCACGTGTTTTTACTCATAGATAACGATTTGAGAAAATTTTGATCAGTCGTCATAATTTGTTCAAACAATTTATTTAAAGTAACTGTTAAAACAAATTATGAGGAAATTCATTTGAACAATTTGTTAAAACAAATCATGACAAAGAAATTTCCACGTGTTTTTACTCATAGATTACGATTTGAGAAAATTCTGATCAGTCGTAATGATTTGTTTAAACAATTTTATTTATACAAATTGTTAAAACAAATTAGGACAACATGTTTCCCACGTGTTTTTACTCATCGATTACGATTTGAGAAAATTCTGATCAGTCGTCATAATTTGTTTTAACAGATTTATTTAAACAAATTGTTAAAACAAATTATGACAACATGTTTTCCACGTGTTTTTACTCATAGATTACGATTTGAGAAAATTTTGATCAGTCGTCATAATTTGTTTAAACAAATTTATTTAAACAAATTGTTAGAACAAATTATGACAACATATTTTCCACGTGTTTTTACTCATAGATTATGATTTGAGGAAATTTTGATCAGTCATAATTTGTTTAAACAATTTATTTAAAGTAATTGTTAAAACGAATTATGAGGAAATTTATTTGAACAATTTGTTAAAACAAATCATGATAAAGAAATTTCCACGCGTTTTTACTCATAGATTACAATTTGAGAAAATTCTGATCAGTTGTCATAATTTATTTAAACAATTTTATTTAAACAAATTGTTAAAACAAATTAGGACAACATGTTTTCCACGTGTTTTTACTCATAGATTATGATTTGAGGAAATTTTGATCAGTCGTCATAATTTGTTTAAACAATTTATTTAAAGTAATTGTTAAAACGAATTATAGGGAAATTTATTTGAACAATTTGTTAAAACAAATCATGATAAAGAAATTTCCACGTGTTTTTACTCATAGATTACGATTTGAGAAAATTCTGATCAGTTGTCATAATTTATTTAAACAATGTTATTTAAACAAATTGTTAAAACAAATTAGGACAACATGTTTTCCACGTGTTTTTACTCATAGATTACGATTTGAGAAAATTCTGATCAGTTGTCATAATTTATTTAAACAATGTTATTTAAACAAATTGTTAAAACAAATTAGGACAACATGTTTTCCACGTGTTTTTACTCATCGATTACGATTTGAGAAAATTTTGATCAGTCGTCATAATTTGTTTAAACAAATTTATTTAAACAAATTGTTAAAACAAATTATGACAACATGTTTTCCACGTGTTTTTACTCATAGATTACGATTTGAGAAAATTTTGATCAGTCGTCATAATTTGTTTAAACAAATTTATTGAAAGTATTTGTTAAAACAAATTATGACGAAATTTACTTCAACAATTTGTTAAAACAAATAATGACAACAATTTTTCCACGTGTTTTCAGTCATAGATGACGATTTTATAAAATTCTGATCAGCTGTCATAATTTGTTTAACAAATTAATCTAAACAAATTGTTAAATCAAATTATGACAACATGTTTTCTACGTTTTTTTTCTCATAGATTGTTATTTGATAACATTCTGATCATTTGACATAATTTGTATAAACAAATTCATTTAAACAAATTGTTTATTTTAATGATACATTTATTTTTATACACGGCTTTTCAAACCTAATAGATTCCTGAAAAATCTCTGTTTTAAGAAAGCTGTAAATTTTTATACAAGAACGGAATTGCATTTAGATAATGTACTTTTTTCCATCCCCAAATAACACTAAATAACACGTAAATTTTGAATATCGATGCAACATATTTTAATTTTATTGCAAATATATTGGTAATATAAGAAAAATAAATTTTAATTGTATTTTCAATGCATGCCAAATATAAATTAAATATTAGTTCAAAACGTAATATTGTTTGTTGTGAAAATGTTTTTTTTTCTACGGTTTATCTGCGCGGTAATATTTTTTCGGAAAGGAAAAAATATTGGCCATTTATATTCGACTGGTAAAATGTATGAAAATATTGTAAAAAAAATATACTTTTTGTATTTCATAAATATAAGTCGAACATAACTTTTCTATATTAGAAATATACTTTTAATATAGGAAGAATTCATTTTTATTGTATTTAAAATATAAATGTGGTATACCGCATTTATATTTTAGTGAGGAAAACAGCAGGCGCATACTTCGAAAAATGATGTGATAACATTTCAAAATCGTGAATTTGAAAAGAAGGGACCTCAAAAATTGTTGCTTTTTTGCATTATTTTGCAAAAATGTAATTTTTTAAAAAAAGGGTTTTAGCAAAATTTCAACGTTACGATTGAAAAGAGTGATTTCATGAAGAGTCGGCAACGTAGATTGCGAATTTTTTCAATTATGTTTCCATAATCATTATACCCCTACATACATGCGAAAGGTATATTACCTCTTGAACGGTATGAAAAATGATGAAAAATTGACGTTCTACTCGTTTTTAAAATACTTTCTCTAGCATTTAATAATAAATCGTAACATTTTATTGTTCACGACTTTCTTCGTTAATAACATTTCATTACTTTTTTTCACAACGACCAACGACACCAGCTGATCGTAAGAGATAAAGGTAAAAGTATGGTCATCAATACATATTCATTTTTGTAACTCGTAACACGATGCTTACGTCACATGAAAAACAAAAGCTTTGCGCGTGGAAAGCGCTTCGCGTGACGTTGCCTTTCAAACAGAAGACGCGAGTCTTTGCTCTGGATGTGTGAGTGCAATCCGTCTGTGAGACGTCGCGCATCATGGATGAAAGCGGTCTCCCTATTGGCTTAAATAACGCAAATCCTATTGCTTGTCATTTAAAAACTATTGCTCGGAAAAAAAAACGCCTTTGCAGTTTTGCTTAAAATCGCGTCCCGAACACGCCAGTAACGGGTTTATATGCTATTACCAATCACCCTGTATATATGTACCAAAACTATACTAAAAAAACGTTTTCCCTGTACTGACTTCGCTGTAAAGCTTATTTCCGAACAGGGCCAAAAATTAGGAGTCATAATTTGAATTTTGGCTCCGTCATAGAGCATTCTCATAGAGGGAGCTTTGAGCCTCGTGCATCTTGAGCATCTTGAGCAAGCGGTTGGCGAATTTGAATTTGAAGCGTTTTTTTGTATTTAATTAAATTATATAATTTTGACAACTTTTTTAGATATCAAAGAGCAAGTGGGGACAAAATGAAAACGGTGGGACGATTTTTCGAAAAACTCAGATTTTCGTAAAATTTCAAAAATCATAAAATTGAAACCGTTCAATCGATATTTCGCAAATTCAATATCAACCTTCCTATTATGATACTCTATGAAAAAAAATCGCAATAAATCTAAAAATTTACGGAAGTTGGAGCGATTGCACTTTTTATTTTTTTTAATTTCAAAATGCCGTAGAATTTGTATTTTTTGAGCGGTTCCAACAAAAATGTTAGAGAATGAATCGCCTATATAAATGAACATCTATGCAAAACGAGAATACTGTATCTCAAATCTTTCTAGAGTTATAAACATTTGAATTTGGCAGTACCAGAAAATACAAACGCAGACACATGCACACACACCCAAACATTTTTTCTAGATACGATTTTTCGACATTTTGCGACATTTTAAACATATTGATATTGAAAACTGGAAAAAAATTAAAATTCACCGTCACATAGCTTTCTCTATGAGGAAGGAAAACTTGAAAAATCGCTACGTCATCCTGAGCAGAGATAACATTTTTTTTCACAGACTGAGGCACTGGCAGAAGAAGGTGTTGATACGGAGAAAAAGAAGGAGCCACGACAAACTGAAAAATCAAAAAAAAGGAAGAGGAAAAATGAATTGGAACGGCTTATGGAGAATTGTTAGAAACAAAAAATTTAATAAAAGTTTTCGTCTTTCGTGCGTGTGTTATTTCGTGTATATCCGTTACTTTGGATTTATCTGGATAGGCAGAAACATTGTTTTCTCGTTCGTGTTTACTGGAATATTCGAACATTCAAACAGAAAATCAGTGGGGATCAGTTATCGAGTGGAGTTCCATCGATATCCAGATGAATCCAATCGTAGAAGCTGGTGGACCAGATTCGAAACATAGTTGCTTCGTAGAAACCATCAACCCCAAGGTTGGATTGATGAGTTTTTCGGTCAAAGTTCACTCGTTTTATCGATCGAACCGGTCTACGAGCTTTGGAGCAATGACATTATTCCATGACCATGACAGGTGGCTTTGGTCACACAACGAGTCAAATTTTCACCTGGCATCGTTGGATACCGTGGATACGTCTGGAAAATGTATAAGTTCTTTCGTTTCAGCCTTTCACAGAGTTCCAACTCTGCGAGGTCCTCTTTCTGAACGATACACTTATCCAGACGTATCCATCGACGCACCAGGTTGTTTTGGCTACATGATGAGTCAAATTTTCGCCCAGTATCGTCGGACACCCTGGATACGTCTGGATAATTCTAAGGTTCGTTCGAGGCACTCTTCCGTCGAGTTCAAACTCTGCGAGGTCCTCTTTCTGAACTATGCACTTATCCAGACGTATCCATCGACGCACCGAGTTGTTTTGGCTATGTGATAAGTCAAATTTTCACCCAGTATCGCCGGACACCCTGGATACGTCTGGTTAATTTGAAAGTTTGTTCGAGGCACCTTTTTGCCGAGTTCAAACTCTGCGAGGTCCTCTTTCTGAACGATACACTTATCCAGACGTATCCATCGACGCACCAGGTTGTTTTGGTCACACATCGAGCCAAATTTTAACCGGGCATCGTTGGATACCGTGGATACGTCTGGAAAATGTATGAGTTCTTTCGCTTCAGCCTTTCGCAAAGTTCGAACTCTGCGAGGTCATTTTTTTTGCCGTTATACTTATCCAGACGTATCCATCGATGCACCAGGTGGCTTTGGTCACACAACAAGTCAAATTTTCACCTGGCATCGTTGGATACCATGGATACGTCTGGAAAATGTATGAGTTCTTTTCCTTCAACCTTTCGCAAAGTTCCAACTCTGCGAGGTCCTCTTTCTGAACGATACACTTATCCAGACGTATCCATCGATGCGACAGGTGGCTTTGGTTACACAACGAGCCAAATTTTCACCTGGCATCGTTGGATACCATGGATACGTCTGGAAAATGTATAAGTTCTTTCGTTTCAGCCTTTCACAGAGTTCCAACTCTGCGAGGTCATTTTTTTTGAGGTTATACTTATCCAGACGTATCCATCGATGCGACAGGTGGCTTTGGTCACACAACGAGTCAAATTTTCACCTAGCATCGTTGGACACCGTGGATACATTTGGAAAATGTATGAGTTCTTTTTCGGCAGCCTTTCGCAGAGTTCGAACTCTGCGGAAGGCTGCGAGGTCATTTTATTGTCCCATTTTCTTTATTATATAATCAATCAACATGCATATTTCATTTCCATTTCTCACGCAATTTACATTTTTTTTCAATATTTATTAAATTGTTTTTTATTTTATTGTTCAATCTCCAACGATTTAACCTCCAGTCACATTTTCCACCTATCTTCGGGCTGAGGCTGCATCTCTTCGCCATTGTCATTGCTCCGTTTAACCCCCAAGTTGGAATAACGTTATTATTACTTGGGGTAAAAATTACGCGTGACAGCGCAGCCTGAACCTATCGCGAACTTCAACCAACTTCAACAAATGACGATACATAGTCGGTAAAATCGACACTCTATTGATCTGACCAGGCATTAATGCATAGTACTGTACGGGTGATGCTCCGCTGACGCGAGAGCGCTTAGTCCGTCGCCCTCTGTCCAGCGTTAGTAACCGAACGATAATTATCGTATTTATACGATAAATCTGATGTCGGTACGATATACGATGTTATTTCAGTATCGTACGAAAAAATACGATAATTTTCATGAATAACTTTTCATACGATAATCGCTTGAAATCATACAATAAATACGATAATTTTCAGTATGACTATTTTGTTCTCGAATATACTTAGGTTAAGTATCACCGTCCGTAGAACCTGAATCGAATTTGAAATGCAAGAAGCGCCTGTGCTTTTAGAATTCTTAGCACCTATTTTTGCGTATTCTCGCCACACGCTGCGCCACATGTCATCAACTTTGGCGCGACCTGGCGGAGTAATGATGGAATATCAAGCTTGCGTGTTTCGAAAAACTCCCTGAAAATATCGTTTGGGAAGCTATACTACTGTTTGCATACTATTATTATTTTTCGTGACGGTCATTATTTCGAAGGGTTTTGTGTTAAAGTATTCGAGTTGGATTTGTTTTGTGGTTAGAGTTCGTTGAGTTTCAAAGTACACAATCACAGGTATGTGAAGACACTTTTACCGACCGTATTTGTTTTCATTTGTTATTAGATAGATTTTTATAACCCTCAAAAATAGTTCATGCAATGTTCGTAACCTCATACCTCAATAGTAACCAAATAACCTTACTTTTTAATCGTTGTCTTTTCGTCATAATTTATTTATAATCGTGCATCAGATCAGGATGAATTTTATTCACGTCGAAGGAGAAGAGGAAGAAGAATCGAGCCCGCCTGATACTCCGCCAAAAAAAAAAATTAAAATGAACCAAAAACATCGGCAACAGAAATTTCGCGATGCCTGGCTGACCGACAGCAAATTCAAAGAATGGCTGGTCAAAACACCTGACTGTACGAAAGCGAAATGCCGAAGATGCGAAACGGTTATGACAGCGGAATTTACCGTTCTAAAAAACCATCTGAAATCTGAGAAACATCGAAGACAGTCGATATTGCCGACTCAGCCCAGAATGAATATGTTTTTGACTAATACTCCTGAAAAAGCGACTAATGAATCCACCAAAAAATTGGAAATAAAATTATGTGCTTTTTTGGCTGAACACAATGTTTCATTCAGAGCATTAGATCACTTGACGCCGTTGCTCAAAGAATGTATACCGGATTCCGAAATTGTGAAAGGGATGCAATTGAAGTCCAAAAAAGGGGCATCTGTGATGAAATATGTGATCGGGGATACAGAAAAAGAACATCTTGCTAATCAGCTGAGATCGAGATATTTCAGTATTTTAATCGATGAATGCACGGATATTGCTGCAGTCAAAACAATGTGTATCATCGTAAGGTAAAAACTTCAAAAATGAAAATTCAAATGATCATTTATTAATGAAAGGAAATAATAACTGAAATTAGACTTTAATGTATATTTGTATAATTTTTTCAGATACTTCGATGTCGAAAAAGGTCGAGTTCTCAGTAAATTTTGGGAGTTATGTCCAGTTTTTGACGAAAATTCCGATGTCGAGGCAGCAACAGCGGATCATTTGTACAATATTGTGATCAAATCACTGGTCTCTCACAATATCCCATTAAAAAATGTGATTGGTTTTGCTTCGGATGGATGCAGCACGATGATGGGATGAGGAAATTCGGTTGAAAGCCGATTCCGTGAGAGTTGTGAAGGCATTTACATTTTTAAATGTTTATGTCATTCGTTGCATTTGTGCGCTAGTGAAGCGTGCAAGGAATTGCCGCGCAGTTGTGAACAATTTGCACGCAACATATACAACGAATTCAAAAACAGTGCAAAAAGACAGCATCATTTCCAACAATTTCAAAAATTCTTGGACATTGATGTTCACAAAATTCTCCGACCTGCACAAACTCGATGGCTTTCTTTAAGTGCCGTTGTAACAAGGATTCTGGAGCAGTGGGATGCGTTGAAATTATATTTTCAAGCAGAAGTGTTAACCGCCCGATTGCATTCCGTTACACAAATTCTTAATGAAATAGATAACCCAATTACGAAATTATACTATTTATTTTTGAAGTGGGTATTGCCTAAATTCACAAAACTGAATGAGTTGTTTCAATCGCAGTCAGTAATCATAACAACTCTCCATGATAAGATGTGTGCCGTCTATCGAGAGCTTTTAGAATGCTACTTGAGCAGAAGTTATGTTGATGCAACAAACATTGACGAAATCGATCCCGTGCAACAAGGCACAACGTTTGCGCCCAGAACAAATGTATTTTGGTGTTGAAGTCATGACAATGTTGAATTTGCCCTTAATTCATCAAAATGAAGAGTTAAAATCAAATTTTCGAACGGCGTGTGCTTCATTTTTAGAAGTAGGATGCAGCCAAATCAAACAGCGGTTCAATTTCAAAGACCCAGTTCTCCAAACCATTTGCTATTTACATCCGCCAAAGGCTATGCTTCAGAAAACTAGGGATGTTTTGCCAAGTTTAATGCCGCTGATGAAAGCTTTGCCTCGTGTAGTCCAGCTGGAAGAATACCAAGCAATTGATGACGAGTGGCGACAATTACCTCGATTTGAGTTGCCAACAGATATGGACCCAAAAGAAAACGTCGACACATTTTATGCGAAATTGTTGACCGTCGACAAAAGTGATCAAAGCCTCACTTTTAAATATTTTTCAAAATTCGTACTTGACGTGATATCGTTGCCGCATGCAAATGCTGACTGCGAGCGGCTTTTCAGTCAGGTGAATTTGATTAAAACTAAATCCCGCAATAAATTGATTACTTCAACCGTCAATGGTATTCTTTTAACAAAACAGCGAGTACAAGACGGTTGTATTAGCTTCGAACCATCCAAGGAAGATTATAGTCGCATGACAAAAAAGGTGATGTATCCAAAGAAATCTTCTGATGCTAGCACAAGTACTGGTCCCAAACTTCATCAATTATATGAAGATGAATTGAGTGATATCGACGATGTAACGGTGCCAAACTTTCAGTCCCTGAGACCCTGAGTCTTTGTTCCTAGTCAAAAATAGATTCTCAGAAGAGTGGACAAAATTTAAGGAAAAAAATATATATACATCTTATCATTTATCGTTCATTGTTATTAATTTTTGCAATTTTTAAATATTTTTATGTCAGTATGGCGTACACGTTTGAAACACCCGCCTTTTCGAACCGTGAACACGCAGTGCTGTAGCCAGCAGCCAGCATTCGAATCGCTGCTATGTTGAAAATTAGACTAATTTGTTATAAACATGCATATAAAAGCTGTAAATGTGTAAAGTTGTGAGGTGAAATTAAAAAGAAATCCTTTATTGCACATTAAAATATCGGGTTAGTCATTTTAATTCGTATGTGGGAAAAATACCATAATTTTCGCCAATGTACGATATTTTTACGGCCCTGGTACGATAGAGCTCACTCTCTGGGTTACCAACACTGCCTCTGTCAGGATTTCTGTGAAACCAGAAATCGTGACAGCGGATAAGGCTGTCCCGTTACAACGCCCCTCCAAAGAGTGTGAACTTGAGACACGGGAACGCCGCACATGCCTCAATGAGCACTCTTTCAAAAAGAGAGTACGATGCTCCGGGGAGTGAAGGAATCCCACAAAGCCGCCGGTCCCTGTTCGGGCGCCATTGAAACGTTTCATGATTTTTGAACATTGGTTAGATGTTCAAAAATCGAAACTTAGGATTTTTGAGATCCTCTTCTCTCTCGTGGAGAGGTGTGCAGGTTCGTGCACTGACCGGCGAGGTCTTTGCTAGGAGTAGGAGTCACCCTCGGATGCTGCACTGTTAGCGCCTCCTTCTTTACGCCATAGGGCTTAGCCTCACTACGGCGTCTTTAAGGACAGCGAGCTTCTCGTGACGCAATCGGGCGAGGCCTCGCTATTGCGCCACTGTACTTTAATCGTACTAGAAGGTAATTCCTCGATTGAGGATTTCAGTGCTCCGTCATTATGTGATATGATTTTTGTGGGTAGGTATGAGGAGAAGGAGAATGGAAAGGTGAGGGAGCCTTATCGGCGTACGGGTGATGCTCCGCTGACGCGAGAGCGCTCAGTTCGTCGCCCTCTGTCAGGATTTCTGTGAAACCAGAAATCGTGACAGGGGATAAGGCTGTCCCGTTACAAT
>JBBLXU010003739.1:0-13509 GCA_037893425.1 Campoplex nolae | reverse complement strand
TGCAACAAAAAATGAGCAATAAAATAAATTAAAGCTTTTTCACAATTTCAACCACTACGTAGAGTAATGTCCTTTGTTTTGTATCTCGTAATAAAAAAAAATTATGCTTGTAACTTCAATAATATGGGAAGCAATTAAATATGTAATAAAATTGCAATAATGAGCAAAAAAATAAATTAGAGCTTTTCCACAATTTTAACCAGTACGTAGCGTAATATCCTTTGTTTTGCGTTCCGGCAATAAAAATTGTAATGAAAAAATAATGATAAACTTACTTGCAGATTGTACAACCAAATAGTGTATCCTATATTGTTTTATGAAGTTGTAACGCTAAAGATGACACTGATAAATTATCACTGAAATGATTCCACTTCCAATATCGTAAGATTATGGATGTAATTTCATTTGTTCTATATAAGTTAGATTTTTTGGGAGTTGATAATAATCTTACGCACGGGAGTGAAATTAAGATTTTATCAAAGTCGGATTTTCCGGGTCGTGATGATAGTTTTACTCGCGGGAGTGAAAATGATGATGTTGCGTGTCCTGATGACAAAACAAAATAATAACGAAAAAATAGCTACAAAGAAAGATAAACTTTTTGTTTTTACACATGTTCATTTGTTTTTTCTTCTTCACAGCACTGAGCTGAAGAAAGTGACGTGAGATGGCGGTAGCTAAAAAAAAGTTTTTTTATGCACCAAATGACTGATGACTCAATATATGGAATAGAAAAATATAATTTTCATTTACAATTCAACAATTTTGAGCAAAATATTTATAACAGCAAAAAAATTTTGAATCGAAAAAAAAATCGGCCCAACTGAGTGAGGCTTGATCCCTGGACCCTCGGGGTCCGAGCCTGGAACGCTACCAACTGCACTACCAGATATTTGATAATTATTAAACAACAAAACTTATATATAAATAATAATTTACGACTTATATACCAACCTACTTACAATAAAAAAATTTTCCTGTCAATATTATGAAACAAACGTTGTAAAATCAACGGAACAAACACTATCAAACGATCTCAAGACGATTGGCATTAAAAATATTGAAAAAGTCGAAAAAATAGGCGGGCTCAGTTTGGGTAACCCAACATTACTCTGCTTTTTCATTTATTAATCTTATGTTTTTACAACTACCATCTCACGAAGATACATAAAACTCATGATTAAGTGGAAGATGGTCAATGCCATCTAGTGAAAAAAAATATTTCATCAGAAAACACGCGAAACAAAGCTCATACGTTGATGACAAATGACAGAAGAAAACTAGTCTTCACTTGTTTATAAGCACGCAGCAGGGCAAGAAGTAAGTAAAATTTATTTGGCATTAAGTTTTTATAATTTTTTTCTATTCAATTTTCTGCGTACTTGTGGTGAAAAATAGTATAAGCTACACAGGAGTGGAAAAAAAACTACCTCGTTATCGAGATAGAAACAACTTTGACACAAAACTGTGAGCGAAATTGACACCCGGCCCTTTAACTCGGTGACAATTGTCTGGATCTCGGTAATGAGATAGTCTTTTCCACTCCTGTATAGCTTATACTATTTTTCACCACAAGTACGCAGAAAATTTGACTTTCGTGAAACGGATTTTAAATTATTTCTGCAAAGTTATGGTGAAAATGTGTTTTTTCCAAATTTTTAATCGTTTTCTGAATGTATCGATTACAGAAATAATCAAAAAAAGAAGAAGATGCCAGGATCCATCAATATGGAAGAGGAAACAATTTCTCAACGTGTAGAAAATGGGAACGAGACGAAGGAGAGTCCACCTGGTGAACAAGAGCAGGTTGAGGAAAAGAAAAAAATCGTGAGTAAAATAAAATTCTCATTGGAAAAATCCGAAACTCGGCGATCCTCGGACCGGCAGACGACAGAACTGTCAATGTACTTGTCCCAAGACTTTTCCGAGTTTCCTGAAAAGTTATATAGTAAATGATTGAACGAAGTAAATAAATGAATAAAACTTTTAATTTTATTCCAGAACGGGGTACGAGAGCTGGCTGGCGAGTCCGTGCGGCCCGTGCAGCTCACGAAGCCCATCAAGCACGGAAGGCCCTCGAAGCGCGCAAGGCCCACGAAGCGCGTGAGGCCCGCAAAATTGACTTCCTCGCGCGCTTACAGGAGCGGACAGCCCAAATCGTCGGGGAAAATGAATATTGGGCTGCTCGTCGTCGTGACAGCTGGCGCGGTCGAGGCGATCAGGGTGGCTACGGCGGTCGTGGCGGCTACGGTGGCTACGGCGGTCGTGGCGGTCACGGTGGCTACGGCGGTCGTGGCGGTCACGGTGGCTACGGCGGTCGGGGCGGGCATGGCGGTCGTGGCGGGTACGGCGGTCGTGATGGTCGTGGTCGTGGACAAGGTAGGCAAAAATTCCATTTGAAATGCACGCACACGTACTTACGCGCGTGAGCGCACACACATACACAAAATCGCGCGCGTGATTTATAAACGCTCATACTCTAAAAAAAAATTAATTTGTTCACTTACCTTACTGTTTTTGTTTTCAGGATCGTCTTGAATGGATGCGTTCTGGATTATATAAAACCTTGAATAAATATAAAGAAGTTATTGTAAAACATTAAAAATAAAAAATCTATCTACACGTACATAGGTACCCCCACCACCGCAAATCGTTTTATTCAGAAAAAGTATAGTCTCGGCGAGCTCGGGCCAGCAGACGACAGGGCTGTCAATGTACTTGTCCCGAGACTCTATCGAGTCTCTTGATAAATATAATTTTTTTCGATACCATAATTAGAATGCACGAAAAGTTGAACCGCGAAATCAGATATGTGAAAAGTTGATACAATAGATCCGATTTCCAATTTCTTTATATAACCACACAATGAAGTCTTCGTTACTTTCCAAGTGAATAGACATGTCAAAGATTGTGAACATTAAGAAAAAAAGATTAGGTTTCTTTCATCGAATAAGTAATTTTTTTTTCTATTCGCAAGCTGTTAGATGTGATGCAACTTTCCTCAAACTGAGCATTTCGTTGCTTGACCTGTTCGAAAATGAAGAAAAATTATTCACCAGTTACTCGCGGGAGTACAATAAAAAAAATCCAAAACGCTGCTTAGAAGAATACAAAAAAAGTTACAAAATAAGTTAAGATCTGTTGAAATATACGTGGCCAAATACGGGAAGCTTTACTGCGTTTCAATAAATTTTCAAATACGGTTTGATGTTGATAGATAAAATAATAAAGTTCGGAAATTCAACTATGTCACCAACCAAATTGCAAACGTAAAAAAATTAGATTGTAAAAAAATTCTGAACGAAGTACTTGGCGAGGATTTTTCTATGAAATGAGCGTAGTGTATAGATCATGATCACGAACTCGCCAAGTACTTCGTTCAGAATTTTTGTACAATCTAATTTTTTTACGTTCGCAATTTGGTTCGTGACATAGTTGAATTTCCGAACTTTATTATTTTTTCTATCAACATCAAACCGTATTTGAAAATTTATTGAAACGCAGTAAAGCTTCCCGTATTTGGCCACGTATATTTCAACAGATCTTAACTTATTTTGTAACTTTTTTTGTATTCTTCTAAGCGGCGTTTTGGATTTTTTTTTAATATCATAGGGAAACAAGGGACCACCAATGTACTTGTCCACGTTTTTTTCCCCGTGAGGGGATTTTTGCGATTATATCACTTCTTTTTTCTAAAATTTTTAAATATTTTGGTTCATATAAACTCCTATGGAGACTGTATATAATTACAATCCGCACTTTTAGCTTGTGAATATAACCCATAACTGTTGATTTTATTTTGCATTTTTATATTTTGTAGATAAATATGTTCACTGCGAGATTTGAATACACAGGATCACGAAAAAAAATGCTTACCAGTCTGTTCAAAAGTTTATTCTGAGATCATTTTTTTTCACAATTTATCCAATTTACTCGCTAATCTCGCACTTTATCATTACAGAACTTCACTCAGAATCTCCGTTGAATATTTTTATTAAATCCATTAATCGAAATTTTTCGGACGTCCTGCACTTGATTATGTCAAAACTCCGTTAATAACCGTTTCACTGTGTAGACGTCATACACTACGCTTACACGGCACTCTTATTCCGATTTGGTTATAATGGGGTGTATATTAGGGTGGTTCAAAAAAAATCGATATTTTTTTTTCCCCAATGGGTACGTTTCGATAGTTGCAGTAAGGTAAAAAAAGAAGCCTGTCAAAATTTAAGCCCTTAAAAAAATTTTTTAGAGGTCGCTCATCGCTATTTTGTATTTCCCATTTAAATAACACGGGAAAGACATCGCTTGCTGCTTCTGAATTTTATACCTCGCCAACGCGTGATCGTAGCATAATGCCACAGGCGGGTTTTTGTAGGGATTCAAACGCACTATCAAAAAGATCTCTTATCGTTTTACGATAAATCAACTCTTTCGGAAGATATTTATGGTTAAAGTTGACTTTGTAGTCAATTTTAAGATTTTTTCACTTTTCCGGCGAAACTATCGAACTCATCACAAAATTTTATGGGACTTTTCTTGAAAATCATGTGCATTTCTATAAAATCAAGTTCGTAGATAATTGAAAAATCGAATTGCTGCATTACGAGCTCATTCTTTGAAGGAAAATTGCGATTTCCGTCAAACAAATCGTTCTATTAACTAAAAATTTCAATAAAAAGACTCCAATCTTTATTAAGTTACAACGTAATTCTTAATGCTTTTTTTCAAGTTTGAAAAATGAAATAACAGTAATGATTGTGCAGTCAGAGTGTGGCTCGTAAAAACAACCAGCGTACGACAATCGAAAAAAATATACTCGGTATGAAAAAACGGATCTCTATTTCAGATTTTTTTTTTTTACAATCCGGAAGACATCGACGATGTGCTTGTACGACTTTTACTACGTATTGGAAATGTTCCTCATTCTTCGTTTGGCAATTATTGTACCCCTCTATTAAGGCAATTCCACGTTCGGCAACATCACTAACAACACTTTGACTTTTAAAAAAATCCACATTCCTCTGATAACTCTCATGGTTAGATCACAGTGCTATGTCCACATGAAGGAAGTCGTTCGGCAAATCGAATATTAGAATTTGATAATAAAAGTGAATTTGGAGAGTAATCAATGAGTAAAAAAAAAGTCGATAACTTTTTTGTACTATACATAAGCAATCAAAAGTAACTTTGTGAAAATTTCGATTTGCTTTATGACTTTCTCGAGATAGATCTATCACTGTGATCTAATCATGAAAGTAATAAGAAAATTTTCGATTTTTACAAATTCAAGGGGTATTGAACGACATTGCTCAATGCAGTAGCGTGGAACAACTGCGATATATTTTACAAGTAGTAGAAGAACACCGTCGCCGCTTGCCTAATCCTGTCAGAACGAATTGTAAATATTCACCCAAATTTGAAATACTTTTCAACGTTTCCACCTTTTTATTTTTTAATTAAAAAAAAATTGAATGCTGCAGGAAAAACTATCAATAAAATGTGAAAAAAGTCCGATATGTTTCGAAAGTTTCATCAACAATAAACATTACAACTCAATGAAAATTGGAGTCTTTTTATTGAAATTTTTAGTTAATAGAACGATTTGTTTGACGGAAATCGCAATTTTCCTTCAAAGAATGAGCTCGTAATACAGCAATTCGATTTTTCAATTATCTACGAACGTGATTTTATAGGAATGCACATGATTTTTAAAAAAAGTCCCATAAAATTTTGTGATGAGTTCGATAGTTTCGCCGGAAAAGTGAAAAAATCTTAAAATTGACTATAAAGTCAACTTCAACCATAAATATCTTCGGAAAGAGTTGATTTATCGTAAAACGATAAGAGATCTTTTTGATAGTGCGTTTGAATCCCTACAAAAACCCGCCTGTGGCATTATGCTACGATCACGCATTGGCGAGGTATAAAATTCAGAAGCAGCAAGCGATGTCTTTCCCGTGTTATTTAAATGGGAAATACAAAATAGCGATGAGCGACCTCTAAAAAATTTTTTTAAGGGCTCAAATTTTGACAGGCGTCTTTTTTTACCTTACTGCAACTATCGAAACGTACCCATTGGGAAAAAAAAAATAACGATTTTTTTTGAACCACCCTAGTATACATGGGCTTTTTAAAGTTATTGACTAGGATTCGAACGAATTAACAATCTTTTTAATAGGCAGACGGTATGTAACTTTTGGTTGGGACTGTCGCAGGGGATCGACCTTAAGAGCATTGACGATTGCCGTGACTATCAGTTCACTTGTTGAAGACTTTACAGCTAATGAGATTGTCTTTGGGATGGACTCTAGTTTCTTTTTTGACTCTAGTCATGCACGTGGTGTAGAGTTTGTTATTCCTGGGCTCTTGGTTTCCTTTGTTTGCTCCTTTGAATTTTTAGCTTCCCGTGAGCTATGCAACAATGTGTATTGTCGCCCACGACATTTTTCATATAATATTTCGGATCTGCACGTTGTACGCCCGTGACCACGCTTAAGGCAATTAAAGCTTAAAGATGCATTTGCATGCGATCTTCAATTGATAAAGGTTTGAACTTTTCACAGTAATATGTCAAGTGCGCTCCTGTGCAAGAGGCACAAGTAAGATGCAACGCATTTGTTTCGTTCGATGTGCTTGACGTCGCAGTGTGTATCTCTGGTTTTCGCAGATGATGTATATCTCGAGGCTGTGAATTCGATTTTCGGGATACATTCTCATTTGCACTGGAGAAGTCTATGCAGCTTGCTTTTTGTCGAGGAATGATATGAAATTCGCATAACTCGGTATTGTGACGGTCTGGCAGTACGAGAGTCTAATAAGGTGGCCGTAGCGCAGTGGTTAGCGCTCCCGGCTCAGACTCCGAGGATCCATGGATCGAGTCCCCGACTCGGTTCACCTTTTCATTCGCTATTATTGCTGGACCGTGCCTCGTCACAGTATCTTATTATCATTCAGGGTTAGTTCTCATTGCCACGCGGTGTTTCTAGGAACCTTTATTAAAATAAGATCTATGACGGGAATGTTCCAGCTAGCGACTGGTGCTCTTAGAGTTTCTAAAGCTTGAACATGTTGTTGAATGGTGTCATTTAATAGATTAAGGTTGATCTCCTGCGACAGCCCCAACCAAAAGTTACATACCGTCTGCATATTAAAAAGATTGATAATTCGTTCGAATCGTAGTCAATAACTTTAAAAAGCCCATGTATGCGTACTCGGTGCCAGTAGATAATACGACAGATATCATTTACTTTCGTAAAATTTATTCTAAAAGTCCTTTTGATCTGAGATTGCAAATAAACTTTTGGACGGAACTATCCGAGCCATGCCCCAACACACAGAAAAGGTAGCCTATACAGACGACGCATTCTTGTGTATGCGTGTTAGAACGACGATCGTGGCAACGTTGCGAATCAGCTGTTATATATACCTACGGATATTCACGTGCCGAAGTAGAATCTATCGAGAGAATTATTTGCGAAAAACGAGGAATATATCAGAAAAATGTCAGATCGGACGCGAAACAAGAGGTTTATCAAAAAAAAAAGTGCTGGCGAAAAAAACAAAAGCTCTAGTGGCTTCTTTACAAGCGCGAACACCACAAGCAAGAACTGATCGGGAAAATTTGGAGGTTATTACGCCATGTCATGGGAGACGTATTGTCGAGCTGACAGAACTCGGCAAGAATCTTCGGTGCTGAAAATGTCTCAAAGTAACTAAGCGCCTGGCCGTGCGTACACTGTTGCCGTCTCCCCGTTCCGTTCCCCTCCACTCGCTCGCTCGCTCGCTTGCAAAATATGTCGTATGCAGCCTAAAGCTTAGTACTTCTCGAGATCATATCTGTCAAACTAGATGTTCAATCACCTTGATTTTTTTTACAATATCCGTGATATCCTGCTCCCCCCCCTCCTCGTTTTTCATAAACTTATTAATTTTAGTTCTAACGGTAGAATTAATAATGTACTGTTTACTTATGCATGGTCCATATATTACGTGTTAATTGAATCAACTTCAATTATATATATCTCGTGTTCGGAGTGATGAGACTTGTTAAAATTTTATAGAGGTTTTGTTCATGGGTTGAACAATACGTATGTCAAATTTGAACAATTTCTTAATTCAACCGTCTCGTAGGGGAACCACCTTAATTTACTTATTTCTGCCGGCGAATCATTTTGTAAATTTAGATATTTGCGGTGATGTATTCAATGCTGATGTAAAATTCGCCGAGTGCTTTCATGTTTTTCTTTAATGTAGCTAACGCGATTTCGTAATTGGCGTCCGTAGTTTCTAAAGATTGCATGGAGTGTGCGGCGTTTTCTGATAGAGACAACCGGAGATATTGCAACTTTCCGTCGGGTGGTACATCCTCATTTTTGTCAATGAGTGACAAAAAAAAAGATTGCCATCGAATTTCGGAAATGTAAAATTCATCAAAGTTTGTGCCAGACCAGATGTCACGACTTAAGAGGATGGATCGGTCGACGAAACACTCGGTCGCTGTCCCCCATACTTAGCGGTACTGCCGAGCTCTCAAGGAGCTACCGCAGACTACAACCAGATGTTGCGGCGCGCGACTTCCATCAGGTTTGCCACAAATTCACAGTGTAAATTCTTTTTTCTTTTCTTTTTTACTGAGTATTATAAATATTTTTTGAAGAACAAAAATTTGATAATTTTCGTTTTTTCAATAATACACATTCGAATTCTGTCAAATAGTTGCCGTTCTGCTTATTATAATATGCGTGAATCCGTAAGATATTCCCCACTTTCAGGTGCTTGAATAACTCAACTTTTTAGAGCCCCCACCAAATATACTTTATTTTCTTGAAAGCTTACAATTTAAACCACAAAAAACTATGGCCGTTTTTTTATATATTTGCGTATTATGAAGTTCCAAATTTGCTAACAGAAATCCGTTTTTCCGCTTTTTCGACAATTCTTCAATTTTCATCAACAACGGGGTAAAACTTTTGACTTCGGAAACGACTGTGTTTATGATAGAATATTTACGGCGAAAAAATGCGTTCTATTTCTAAATAAAAGAATCAACTCCGTTGGATTCAATTTTCTGAGGATTCCGCGCGTGGATTCTGAAAGCTGAGGGAATTTCGCGTCGGAAATAACTATTCCTGATTGTTTTTCAGATTGGATTTCATAGAAGGAATAGCCGTTGAACAGTGGGACTAAAAATTGTTTGTTTGGGCGTTAATAGGTTAATATATTGACATGTCATAAAACATATTAAATAAGTTAAAACTGTAAAAGCATTAATAGTCAACTACATTAATACATATTAATCTATAATAAAAATTTTTAAATTAACAAAACGCACAGGTTCGAACATAAATTACTTGAAAATGGTTGATTTTACAGACTTCGGTTGATGGATTTTATTGTAGAGAATTCAATTCCGTTTGGAAAGGTATTGTGACAAAAACGTGTAACAAAATCTTACGTATTATTTATAGTCGACTTTTTTATTTTTCTGACTTTGATTGTATTTTTATAATGTCAGCTGATCTGATCACTTTTGATGAATTTTTTTCTTTTTCCACATTTCTGTTTAGTATCCCTCGTTGCCATTTATCACTAATTACTATGATGGAAGGATGCTCGATGGACTTACTTTGTATTTGAGTCATCGTATGCTCAGCTGGCCACGCAAGTATTGTATTGACATCACTCGTTCACGTGATGTGAACAGCTGGGCGTCCGTCGGGATATTGAGGAGCCACCTATCGGACAAAACGAATATTAGCACAAGGGGCATGCCACTACCTAACAGATAACATTTCAAACGAAGTGTTTGTACATGACTGCAGCCTCTTCCTGGTCGAATTCTGTATCTACGAATAATGGCTTAATTTTTTTCAGGTTTTTTTTTAATGCAAAAACATGTGTTTTTTCAAATCTGAAAAAACGACTGTTGATACTCCAGAAGCCGAGTTTTCACGTGACTGACAATTTTTTCTGACTTGGTTAGATCACATATGTACACTAGGGTGTACATATGTGTGTTGGTTGAAAAAATGAAATTTTTTCAACCAACTAACTCGTTAAGCATGAAAGAAAAAATGGTTCAAGCCATGAAAGCTTGCAACGACTCCAGTCGCCGAACCAAAAAATTTGTCATTCAAAATAAAAACAAATTGAAAAAAAAGAGTGGAGTGTCTTTAGTGAGCGGTTACAATCAATGTCTGGCGAAAAATGAGGAGCAGTTTCAATATTTACTGCAAGTTGTTAGAAATCATCGATCAAAGTTCCCTAATTGTAATAAAAATACTTTAAGCTAAAGGAAAAACATCTTGGTACTCGTTTTTTAAAATTAATTTGATAATATAATTTATTTATCGATAACAAAGATAATAAAGATAAACGACAATAAAGATAGAAAAAAGATGTTTCAACTTTAATTGAAAACAATAAGTAAGATAAACAAGTATTAAAAGACGCGACCTTCATTATAAAATAACCATTCTGTAATTTATATTATTTGTTTTTTTTTTACGTATACGGAAAATAAAAACGGATTAAAGCGCGCGAATAGAGCGCGCGTAGACGGCAATACATGCCGGTATCGTCTACGCGTTGAGAAACGAGAACGAGAGAGAACGCGCCATCCCAAGGAAGAGGGAACGCGCAGCCGCGTGCTGTCTCTCTCACTCAGCAGCGCGCGAGAAGTGGGGGCAGCCTCGTTCAGCGGGAACTGGGCGCAGAAGACGGGACAAATGTCACGTTTCACGCAAAGGACGTAAGTCCAACGTAAACAAACGCTCATTACGCCTTTCTGACTCCAAGGGACAGAAGTTCCCAAAACATTCGATTTTAATTCACAAAATTATTATATTAAAAAAATATCTCGAGATTGGCTGAACGGATTTACTTGCAACAAGGACCAATAGAAAGAGAAAAATCGGAAAAAAATCGTTACCGATATTCAGAATTTTTACGTAAACGGTTCGACCGTGAGAGCGATTCGAAAACTTTATGACGTCATAAAACCGGCATATTCGAGTATATAAGAGTGCGGCAGGGCTCGCGCTGGCATTTTTTCTTTTAATACTTGGCGTCGAGCCGCTACCGCGTCTCTGGATTTATTCTTATGGATAACTGAAATTTTTAAAAAATTCAAATTTGTGTACTCAAAAACGAGGTAAGCAGAATCCAGAGCTAATACTTGGAGAGGGTTTTTTGAGATGCCAAACAATACATTTTTTCTTATATCGAGCGAACAAAAAATAGTCATTTTATTTGACCCACCCTATTGTACATATGTTGATAAATTCAAATAACCATTGAAACTTTCGTCAAATATTTGTGTGCTAGTTAGATTCATTTTTTCATCATTATTTTAATAAGTTGTCATATTTTTCTTTATTCAGTTTTGTTGGCCTTTTGATCCCTTTCTTTAACCTCATCGGTACGCAGTGTATCAATGAAAAGGTTCATCATTTTACTGGACAATATGTATATGCTGTGCATTTCTACTTCGCTAATTGGGCTGTGGCAATATGAGTAGAAAGATTTGTAACAAAAAATCCTTAGTTTCTCATTAACGGATGGGATAAAAATGTCTGTCATCGTGACGTAATGGATACATCCGGAATTTAGAGATTTTTTCCGGCCTTGCTAGGTTAAGTTATTGTATGTCTCCAGGCTATGGAGATATACGAAATTTCTGAATTTTGTTAGACCCAATGTGTTTACTTTTCTTCATTAGAAGTGTCATAAGGAACTTCAAAAAAATGTTTCAGAAAGTCTTGGGTATTATTTTTTTTATATTATCAAAACTTGTATCATTGATGTGCAGCGGATACCTTCAAATTTTGAAATTTCTGTGAAGCAGCATATGTGCAAACTACTTCTGTCTCTAAATGTATCACATGAATTCATAAATTCGTTACAAGTCTTCAGCTGCTTCTGTCTGAACAGGATCGGAATCGCTGTCTTCAAAAACCAATGCATGGATACGTCAAACATTTTTGAATTCTGTTGGGCTTACAGTGCGCTGTGATTTTTCACGTTTCCTTTTTAGTTCTAACAGGATAAATTTTAAAAGTCGTTTCAGAAAGTCTTTGGTTGCCCTTTTCCGGATAGTATCGAAATATACATATTTGGAATGCAGCGGAATTCTGTAAACTTCGAAAATTTTGTGGAGTGATACGTGTGCTAAGTAATTCCACTTTTCAGCCTTGATTGTGGTAGTATGAATTGGAAAAATCCTTACAAAGAGTCATCGTAGGCACATTTTTCGATAGGATTAAAAGTTCTGGCTCCAGTACACGGAGAGAATGTTACATTAAAAATTACTATGTTATTATAGTTTCCGGGTACCATGTCGTCCCTCTAAGAAATTTTAGCAAAAACATAGTAAATATTCATCTGAAAAAGGGCGAAAAATGTCATAATTTTCGCGATTTCGATAGAAAAAGAATGAAAAATTATTATGTTTTTGCTAAAATTTCTTAGAGGGACGACATGGTACCCGGAAATTATAATAACATAGTAATTTTTAATGTAACATTCTCTCCGCGTACTCAATGGATATATCCGAAATTTTCTAATTTTGTTGGACAGAAGATGCGTGGTGTTTTTTTCATTCTATTACTTCAAGTTTGACAAAATGAATTTAAAAAATTGAATTTATTCAGAAAGCCTTAGGGTATTGTGGAGCAGCATGTGTGTTAAATTATTCCCATGTTCGGTTGCGATTTAACATCATAAATTGAAACATTTTGATTGGAAAAGTTTCCTTTTACGGTCGCTCTGGTTCTCATGGAATTTGTTCCATTCGGCTGCTTTTCTTCGATGTGATCAAAGTATTTGTCTGCCCTCAGCCATGGAAACAACTAAAATTCCTGAATTTCGTTGGACCCAATGTGCGCTATGTTCTTTCACTTTTCTTCTTTGGATGTGTCATAATAAATTTCTGAAGAATATTTCAGTACGTCGTTGGGTGCTATTTTTTCTGATAGTATTAAAATTTTTATTATTGGAATGCAATGAATACCTACAAACTTTGGAATTGCTATGAATCGACATATGTATCAGCACTCGTTGTGAACACAGCGGCTCGTTGTGAAATAGCTAAAATCGATAATCCTGTCTTTGAAATCTAATGTAAGCATGGGAAATTATTGAATTCTGTTGGATTTGGAGTGCGCTGTGTTTCTTCGCTTCCCCACTGAAAAAAAGTGTTGCCTACTACGTGACGAGGTTGAGCGATTTTCGCTGTGTGAACAGTCATATTACGTTTAATTAATCACCCGGTGGTTAATCCACGGAAAGTCATGTCGTTGAGACAACTCCGGGACGATTCTGCCTCTAAATTTTCATTTGTTCAAGTTGAACTTCTTTCATATGATGCAACCGCGCAAAATGGTTTCATTGAAAAAATAACGGAACTTGAGACACAGAATCAGTTGGGTTTGGAATAATCGCGTCGAGGTTTGCGCAAACAATAGGTTTTGTTTGAAACGATTTATATATACACTACCGTCGGAAAGT
>JBBLXU010003736.1:0-19786 GCA_037893425.1 Campoplex nolae | reverse complement strand
CTTCGTCGTCGAGTCGCTCTGCGACTGGCGCCCACGGGAAAAATCGACGAAAAAGAGAGAGAATGACTTTTGTGGCGTTGTTGGTTTAATTAAGTAAAAATATCCGTCACAATATATATTTATATACACACGCTCTTTGCTGCGCCCAATCTCGACCAATAAATTTTTATTTTTTTTCTCTCTCTCTTCTCCCAATTTAATTGCCATTCGAAAACACCTCAAATTATGAATATCTCACCAATTAATAGAGTTGATCAACCTTGGCAAAAATTCAAAATAATGTAAAACCGAAAAACATATAAATCCTCAATTATTGTCATTGTTATTATTGTTATTGTTGCTATTATTGCTTTTTCCTACTTTTTCACATAATTTCACATAATTTCACATAATTTCACACAATTTCACATAATAATCGAATAAAATCGATTAGGAAGTAGAAATTGAACAAAGGATAATGGTAGTAGTGCAAGAACAACTTTGAACATAGAAAAAGAATAGTGAAAAAAAATGAATAACAATTAGTTTTGTTTTCTTCCCTCTTCATTTCAAATTTCGTATATTCAATACAACTATCAATTAAATAACAACACATTAATGAATAAACCGCAACACTTTTTTTTGAAAATAATTACTTTTAAAGACATCTTTTAACGACGTTATAATTTTTTTTTCTCTAAAAAAAAAAAAAAAAAAAAAAAAAAAAGCTTGGATGTCATTTTAAAACCCAAGTTTTTCAAAATTGAGCCAACACGTCCACCTCGGCGCAAAAGCACGCGTCAAAATTTGACACCCTCATTTTTTAATTTTAATAACGAAGCAATGGAACGAATCAGCATGACATTTCGTGATGTCTACAACCTAATTCCAAATTTTGACGGGAAAAATATCCCTGTTGAACATTTCATCAGCGCTTGTAAACGAGCTGCGAAAATCATCCCCGCGGACGAACACCCACGTTTTCTCATAATGGCACAATATAAACTAATAGGATTCGCCCAAGATTTGGCAGAAACAAAAAATTACACAACGCTTGATGAATTCTATAATGATCTTAAAGAAAGTTTTGGTACTCCTATTGAGCTATTGGACTTAGAACTTGAACTTAAAGCAATTTCGCAAAATTTCAACGAAACAGTAACAGAATACGCTACTCGTACTAGAATCATTTTGAAACGAATTGTCGATAGATTAAACGAGTGTTACACTCGAAACGAAGAACAACAATACTTAAAAAGCAGAATAGACGAAGTAAATAAATCAGTGACTAGGGCTTTTATTAGAGGTCTCTTCGATAAAATCGCAATGAATTTGAACCAACAAAACACACGATCCCTTGACGCAGCAATTAAAGAAGCAGTTCATACAGAACAAGAGCTCAAAAAACGCCAGTCAGTAAATCAAAATAGAGTAACTAGCGAACATTTGCAAGTACAGCCAATTGAAACGACAAAAGTTCAATTTGCAATCCCCCAAAATCAACCTGAAGAAGATTTTTGCGAATACCATCAAAACGGAAGCCATTCAACAAAAAATTGCTACACGCTCAAACAATTAAGAGAAAGATTTAGAAATCGGTCTCAGGGCAGATACCGCAGCGACTCGCGCGGATACCGAAACAATTCTAGAGACAGATACCAAAACAACTACCCAAATAGAAATCAAAACTACCAACAAAGTCAGTATCAGAACCGTCAAACGCAAAACGATTACAGAAACGACCAAAACGGTTATCGTAACAATAATCAAAGTAGGAACAATTCACAAAATAACTATCGAAGTAACAGATATAACGACTATTACAATGACCAAGCCAGTGATTCCCGAAATAATTATAACAGTGACAGTCGCAATAATTCCCAGAATAGATCCCGAGAGAATTCCCGCGATCGAAGATTCGACAACAATTACCAAAACAAAAACAACGATAAAATTGACTCGTTAAATCAAAAATTACAAGAATTGACAAAAATCGTCACAGAAATGGCGTTAAAAAACTTAGATCCGACTCCACGGGACAGCGCGACGGGGAGCAGGTCACAAGAGCGCACAACTTCAAGCCATTAGGCGCAAAAACACAAATTACCAAAAAGGCAACGATCTCATTAAGTACTACAAAGAGACGTAAGCCACCAACCGTAATAATAGACTCAGCCGATCTGGAAAGAAAAGGTACGAGATTTCTAATCGACACCGGAGCACAAATCAACCTAATAAAATTAAATGCGGTAGGAAACAGTGTTGGAATCGATATTTCCGTTATCTACGAATTATCAGGAATAACAGATAGTACTATTTTTACGCTCGGAAAGTGCGTCATCCACATAAAAAACATACCAGCTGAATTCCACGTAGTCCGCGACCAACTCCCAATTCTCCAAGACGCCGTACTTGGCGATGAATTTTTCAAACAAACACCAGCTGACATTCTATATACACAGTCCTGCATAACCTTTGCAGGAATATCTATACCTTTCGAAACACACGAAAAAGTCTCTATCCCAGCTAGGACCAAATCAACCATCCACATAAGAATCAAACCCACAGATCTAGTGGAAGAGTACATTCCACAAATAGAAGCTGGCGAAGGATTGTTTATTGGCAACACAATAGTTACAAATCGCAATGGAATCGCATACTTATGCGCAATAAACACTAGCGATTTTAACATAAACCGTCGAGTCTCAACAGTTGAGCTACAACCAATAGAAGCAATTTCCGATGTACCAGTCGACATTGAAAAACTCATTTCTAACGACCTTTCGATTGAAAGTCGTGCAGAAATCTGTTCGACAACAATAATAGCCGAAAAAGGAAAAAGGTTCATGAAATTAAAACCTCTCTTGCATCTAGAAAACTTAGATGAAGTAGAGAAGGCACATGTTCTCCATCTGGCCTTTGAATATCCCCACTTATTCAGCTTACCTGACGAACGACTCGGATCCACCTCATTCGTAAAACACGAAATATTCACAAACGACGAAAGACCAATAAATACAAAACAATACAGATTTCCACAAGTCCACAGAGAAGAGATTCACAGACAAGTTAACGATCTCTTAGAAAAAGAAATAATTTAACCGTCCTTATCACCATTCAATTCTCCTGTCTGGGTCGTCCCAAAGAAAGCCGATCACGAAGGTAAGAAGCGATGGCGCATGGTCATCGATTTCAGAAAGCTTAACGACAAAACAATTCCGGATGCGTATCCATTGCCGAACATTACGGACATTATAGATCAATTGGGAAGATCCCGTTACTATTCTGTGTTAGATTTAGCTTCTGGTTTTCACCAGATAGAAATGCACCCACGTGATAAACCAAAAACCGCCTTTTCCACGCCAAACGGTCACTATGAATTCAACAGAATGCCATTTGGTTTAAAGAACGCACCAGCAACCTTTCAACGGCTAATGGACGTCGTACTATCAGGACTTCAAGGTACCGATTTATTTGTTTATTTAGACGACATTGTCATATATGCTGCAGATCTCGAAGAACATGGGCGCAAGTTCCATCGCTTAGCAAAGAGACTCTCTGATGCTGGTCTCACGCTCCAAACAAACAAATGTCTATTCCTCCAAAAGAGAGTTGAATACCTAGGCCACGTCATTAGCGAAAAAGGTTCACAACCAAGACCTGAGCTAGTGCAGGCTATTCGCGAGTTTCCACCCCCAACGAATAAAAAGACAATTACACAATTTCACGCATTAGCAAATTATTACAGAAGATTCATTAAAGACTTTGCAACAATCGCTCTTCCACTAACCAAACAATTAAAAAAGACAGAAGAATTCAAATGGACAGAAGAGTGCCAACAAGCATTTGAGACTCTCAAAGAAAAATTAACGAACGAACCAATTTTACGTTACCCAGATTATGACAAAGAATTCAAATTAACAACAGACGCCTCAGATTATGCAATTGGCGCCGTGCTCAGCCAAGAACACGATAAATTCGATCACCCAATCGCTTTCTATTCTCGCACACTCTCAAAATCAGAGAAAGTATACGATGCAATGCGCAAAGAACTCTTAGCGATAGTGAACTCAATCGAATACTTTAAACACTATTTATACAGACGTCATTTCAAGCTCGTAACAGACAATAGAGCTTTGACGTACTTAATAGACAAACCAAACCCGCCACAACAACTCCAACGATGGCAAGCAATCCTCAACGGTTACGACTTTAAGGCCCATCATAAACAGGGAAAACTCAACGTCGTGGCAGACGCACTTTCCCGAAACCCAGTCAATGTCTTTCCCATCAGGCCTCGAGAAGAATCCTCAGATGAGAATGAAAATGATATGAAAAAACCAAGAATATCTCAGCAAGGAGAGAAACGTTACAGATCATCCTCAGACGAATCATCTGGAAACCCAGCACCTGACAAAGTAGTCATTCTACCGGAAAAAGAATTTCAAGCAACACACACCGATAAGGACACAAGCTCTATACCCATAACGGAAAAACAAAATTCTACCGAAGGGAGTGCATACCCTAACATGGATATAGCAATCGACAACAGTAATCACAATAAACAAACGTCCCAAGAAGATGAAGCAATGGAACTAATCAGTCAACGTAATCAGCAAATCCTAAGGAACACGAATGGAAAGAAAATGGAATGCGATGTGGATCGCAAACGAAACCGCTCCACATCAGACGAAAAAACGGAAAACGAAACAGGCAAAGAATCAGGAAAACGAGAGAAAATTATTACTTTATATGACGAAACAGAAATAATGATGGAAGACGATGAACGGGAAATTGAAGCAATGAACAAGAGTGAAACGATAAAATATGATAAGGATGAAAGTGGAAAAAGCGCAATGACGCTAACGAAAGACAATGAAAGAAATTTACAAAAAGAAGATAAAGGAGCTAACGAGAGCCTCATACAACGAAAAAGAAACGATGAAATGGAAGAAAATTCAAAACTACAAGAAAGAAAAGAAAAAACAAGTGAAAGTGCAATGCCAGAAACGACAAGTGAAAGTCTAAAAATACAAACAAACAAAGAAAATGGTAAAAGTTCAACGATACAAAATGAAGAAGCAATGCGCAAAAACCCAGCAACCCAAGAAAATAACGAAGAAAGGAAACTTACGCCACAGAGCGAAAATGAAACAGTAGAAAATTTCAATACACGTAGAGAGAGAGAAGTGCACGAAAATTCAACAACGGAAAGCGGAACCGAAAAACAAGAAGAAACCACGTCTCACAGTGAAACAGAAGAGAGCCCAACGCTACGAAACGAAAATGAATTAAATGAAAATGATGTAAGCTCCGCGCTGCATAAATTAAAAGACGCAGACCTTGTGCTGCCAACATTACAGACTCTCAATCCTGTCAATCACTCTAGTGGTTTAGAAAATATAAGTAACAAAAACGAAAGCACCGAACGCCCAGACGAACGAAATGGAAAAACAAACAACAAAGAGTCGAATGCGCAACAAAGGAATAAAACAACAGAGCAAATGTCGGAAAGTACACCTTTTGCCAAAAATCAGGTTACTCCAACCTTCAGGTCACCTTCACATGAACAGGAAAACTTATACACCGCAGAAGAAGATTCGAATAGAAAAGAAGTAGCGGAACCCAATTTTAGATCACCGACCGAAATTACAGCACAAACACCGAAACGCGGACGTGGAAGACCAAGGAAAAATCCAATCAGTCCACATTCGAAAGCAATAATTAAAAGAAAACCTGGTAGACCAAGAAAATATCCTAACGACCAACCTCCGGCTTCCACAACGAAACGGGGACCTGGAAGACCACGAAAAAAACCCTACTATTATCACCGAAGACTCCGATCCAACATATGAATTAACGCGATATCACAAAAAAAGGTTGACACTACCGGAATCGGAAAAATTAACAAGGAATAGTGCAAAAAGGAATGAATCAACAACGGAACAAAATTCAACAACGTAAGAATCAGATAGTGACACCGAAAACGAACACCAACAGGAAGACCAAACAACGATCAACGGAACACCACCACAATCAACAGGGGAACAACAAAACCAAGAAATCACCACTTTAACGAATAAACAAGCTGCACCAAGATTTAATGATCACCATGAACCGTGCCAAAACCACAACGAAATCCAAACCTCCTTCGAAACAAAAAAATGTTCACCTCTACAAGTTGAGCATACTAAAGATAACGTAACCATCATCCAGGAAAACTTTTTGTCGAGAAAAGACAATGTAGCACATTTCTTAGCAGCTGACTGCTTCATGAACACAACGGTCTCAAAAATACTCGTGGAAAAAGGAAAGATCAATCAAGAGGAATTTTTACAACTACACTGGCCCATTCAAAATTTTAGATATAACGGATAGCAATAACATTAAACTATTAATGGACAACGGAAAAACAAAAGTAGTACACATAGACAAAATAAAATTGGCATATGTTGCAGATGCCACGCCTTTGCCAGAGGCAGCGACAACCTTGTAAAGGTAATACCATTTTCGGAAAAACCCGGACTATACTCCCAACAACTCGGTACTCTCCAGTCATATCACACAACTTGGAACCTGGTGACATACATCAATACACATGGACTGTTACTCAGAAAACAGCAAATAGAAGAAAACGTGCAAAACATGTCGACATATTGTAAAATATTAGGATTAACATGCCTCCTGCGAATACAACTTCAAACCATCCAAACTCGCCTAAACACCATCGGAAACGCTGAATCAATTCTTAGAGAATTACTGCCACCACCGCCACACCTCCCACAAAAGCGCGAAAAACGAGGTTTATTTAACGTTATAGGCAAAGTATTTGAATTTGTTTACGGCACAATGGACAACGAAGATGCGGAAAGAATAGCATCCCAAATCGAACAACTTGCGAACAATTCAATTGACTTATCAGAAATAATGTACAACCAGACACGAATAATAAAAGCAGGATTTGACATAACGCAGAAACAGATAAAATCATTAACGAAAGAAATGGGAAACTTAACATTACAAACCAATCTAGCATTAGTCAATATGCGTAAAGAAATATACTCCACCAAATATAATCAAAACGCAATGCGACTCATCGCCTTAATTGAAGAAGATCTAACAGAATTAGAAATGGATACAGATACCTTAACGAACGCAATACTTTTTGCAAAAAGTGGACAAGTACACCTACGTTTGATATCAATAAAAACATGGCTGCGTAGCGCAGACAATATAAGCAGATCAACGCCAAACTTGGAATTCCCAATTCCATTAGAACCAGAATATATACCGCAACTAATAGCAATGTCAAAACTCGTCGTATTCCAAAACAACGAAAAATTAATTTTCACCATAAAAATTCCATTATTAGACCTGAATACATACAAATTGTACCAACACACTTCAGCACCTATTCAACGACAGGAAACACGTTTTGCATTCATAAAACCATCAACACGGTTTACCGCAATATCAACAGACTTCGAAAATTACTTTACTCTACCAGATTTGACCAATTGTAAATTAAGATCTTTACGATACATTTGCGACAGTACAAACCCGGTACAACATGTTAACGATAAAGCAGAGTGCGAAGTACAACTACTCACAAACCCACAATTCAAAAATCTTGGAATTTGTGACATTCGTTTAAAAACACTCAGGCAGACTTACTGGACGAAAATCCAAAACACTACCGCATGGCTGTACGCAGCACCGATTCCGGAGAACCTATACATCAATTGCGATAACGACAAATCTGACATTAAAACAATAACAAATACGGGTATATTAGAAATTAGACCTTCATGTCAAGCGAAAACGCAGAATACAAAATTAATCCCCTCAACGGAAGTAAACACCATACACCAAGTTAATTTTTCGCGCAATTTTGCATTAAATATAAGTGAAATGATCAGAAACTCGATCGATACAATCGAAACCCTAAACATTACAGAAATACTGGTGATGACAGATACATCCTTTGAACTAACTGACTTAAATAACGTCCAAAATGACCTAACAAGAAACGAAATAGCACTAAAAACAGTAATAGCAAAAGCACAAGAAGTAACCAAAACACATCGCGTCCATAACAGATTATCAATGATTGAATCAATATTAAAATTCGGAGGAATAACATTAGGCTCCATCCTTGTATTTACAACAATTGGTTGGAGATTTTCGCTGCTTGGGAAAATTTCATCATTTTTCAAAATCATATCTTGTATTACGAAAAAGAGTAAAAAAGCAACCGAAAACACAGAAATACAAATGAACGAACAACAGGTTCAAGTTCATCGACCCCCAATACAAATAATAAACCCACCACGCGAGATAGCGCTGTCAACGGAAAACCTTATAGAACGAGAACGAAGTACACCACGAGCGATCACGTATTACAGAGAAATTATACCATGACAACCATACTAACGAAACATCTTCATCACCTACTATTCACGTTTGCACTTGCACTATTATTTTATCCGACTTATATCACTTATCGTCGTAATCACCTATCTAAATAATTTTAGACGTAAGGCATAACATAATCACGCTCCTAAAAATAATAATGGTAGTGGTGATGATGATAATAATAATAATGAAAAATGATAATGAGGGAAGGAGTAATGATGATAGAAATAATAATAATAAAACTCACTATTTTTCTTTTTATGACAACACTCGACATAAGTTTATTGAGCCTATGACACCTGAACCAAATTCACCCCATCACTAATAACACGTCATATCCACTAACCGCCAGAGAACTAAACAAGATTAGAATGTTTCAGAACCTTTGGAAGTTTAGGTACATTACCCATCGGAAAATAAGAATTTGAGCAAACAACAATTGGACAACACAAAAAATATCACTCATTCGGAACTGGAAATGAGATAGAACAATAACAATGCAAAATGAAGGAAACAAATAAACAAAAGACGATCAATAAAGAAAGGGAACTAACTATACGTAACAACCAACCAATAATGATTAATGATACCAACCACGCCTATCCAAAATAACCTCCAACCCCCTACTAACACAGACTACTAATCAATTTACTTAGTTACAGATTTTCAGAAAAAGCCTCGGAGTCCGAGCCGGGAGCGCTAACCACTGCGCTACGGCCACCTTATTAGACTCTCATACTGCCAGACCGTCACACTCCCCCTCTTACAGTGTTCGACGTCCTCGTCGACTAACGTCACTCTTCGTAGATTTTTGCCGCTGTGGGCTATTTATTGTAGTGCCATCTGTGGGCTTTAGTTTGTGCCTCTGTGGGCCGTAGAGATTGAGTGAGCGTGTAGGTTCGGAAACTTTTGACACCACTTTGTGACGAGGCACGGTCCGGCAATAATAGCGAATAAAAAGGTGAACCGAGTCGGGGACTCGATCCATGGATCCTCAGAGTCCGAGCCGGGAGCGCTAACCACTGCGCTACGGCCACTTTATTAGACTCTCATACTGCCAGACCGTCACAATATATTGAAACAGCACCTTTTTGAACACGTATTAAATATGTACTTGAACTGCGCGCCAAGCGACTCAGTGCTTAGCCGCTTGACGCGACACGGTGTCAAAACCTTGAAACAACTTATCGAGACAGAAAATTCCCCTTTTCTCACGATATTCACTTATTTTTATGCTCTAACAAGCATTTTTATTAACTCTCATACAAAACATATGATAAACAAGTTGAAATTAAATATAAAACGTAATGCGGGAGAGTCCAGGCAGTAAAATATAATACAAGTCCAATTACGCGTTCAATCCAACGGAAATCGCCAATCTCGAGGCAGGGTTTAGATCCAACGGAAAGAATGCTCGAAATCATTCACAAATTAGTTAATTATTACGTTCAAAAGGAAAATCCACTTTACTCTGGTTAAAAAAGGGTAAATACGAACCCTAAACAACAAAAACATTTATTTTCTTATAAAATTATCATTTCTAAAACGAGCGATGGAAACCAGCCTTAAGGTCAACTAATCGTACCGCAGCGACAGGCCAGCTGACCAATACGAAAATTGAGAGATCGAAACTCTGGTTCGAGATTATTTCTCCGGGCCAATCCGAGCTCGAGTTATTTTTAGACTTAATTATGATCATTATTCCTTTGTCTGAACCAGTATAAAAGGCCGTGCTGAACAGCAACGGCAGCTCATTCTTGAATCAGCTCTCGCTTCAAGTACAGAGGTAGTGACTCTGGAAGACAAGCTCCAACAAAAATAATAAACCTACATTTTTCCAAATTTCACGCCGACCCTAGCGGATTTCTTGACCAGCTTTTCTAGTCGTTTTTGTACAAAAGTTGACCAGTTATTCGTGGTCAGACTAAACCGGATGTGACGTATTCATGTCGGTCGTTCCAACCACATCACCGTGGTCGGAACGACTCGTTGGTTAGGTGATGAACTGGTCGTTTCGACCAGAGTACCCGGGTCGGAACGACTCGCTGGTTAGTGACGAACTGGTCGTTTCGACCAGGGTTCCCGGGTCGGAACGACTCGCTGGTTAATTAAGTGACGAACTGGTCATTTTGACCAGGGTTCTCGATAGAACAGAACAACAAAAAGAATTTAAATAAATTGAAAAAAAACCAGTCTATCTGAGCGAGACTCGATCCCTGGACCCTCGGAGTTCGAGCCTTGAGTGCTACCCACTGCACTACCAGCCATTTTATAACTGAAGAACAACGAAACTCACATATAAATCATGATTCACGAGTTATGTATAAGTTTCGTTATACATCAGTTATAGAATGTCTGGTAGTGCAGTGGATAGCACTCCAGGCTCGAACTACGAGAGTCCCGGGATCGAACCTCACTCAGATCAATCGGTTTTCTTCGATTTGATTAAATTCTTTTTGTTGTCCTATTGTTGACAATACAGCAGTCCGTGGTCAGAACGACTCGCTAGCTGGGTTAAAAGCTGGTCGTTTTGACCAGTATACTCCGGTCGAATGCCTTTTCGGACACTGGACCCGGTGGTCATTTTGACCACATGCCTCTGGTCGGAACGACCAGCTTACGGTCCTGAAATCAGGCTCAACTATAGTCAAGACGACTGGAATATGCTAGTCGAACCGACCAGGATTACACGTCACATCCGGTACAAAAAAAGTACTACTGACCACGAAAAACTGGTCAACTTTTATACAAAAGCAACCAGCTCTAATTCCGACCACAAAAAACTGGTCACGAAATCCGCTAGAGGAGAGGGAGGGGACTGTGCGGGTTCGTACGGTTTTAAGATTCGAGGGTGAAATTCCTATCCACTCACACTAAGGAGGGAGGGGCCTGTGCGGGTTCGTACGGGTTGCAGATTCCTGGTGTGAGAGCCTATTCCTATTATCCATAAGTGAGAGGGAGGGGACTGTGCGGGTTCGTACGGTCTGAAGAGTCTTGAATTTGGATTCCTTTTACTCCTATGCTAAAGAGGGAGGGGACGGTGCGATTTCGTATTGTCTGAAGATTCTTGGCATAGGAACCTTGTCAAAAAACCCCTTTCTTTCTAATTCGTTGGAGAATAGTAAATTCATTAGAAGCACGTAAAATAAGTCACTCTCTTTGAGGCGAGAACTGTTTCCATTTTTCCAAAACATAAAATTGATCAATCTTAGCAAATTGTATCGAGCCAAAGTCAGAAATAAACCTAAAATTGTATAAAATCAGTAAACCAAACAGATTGATAAGAATCGGAAATAATAGACCAGGAAAATCAGAGAATAAAAGAATTGAGTAAATTTATTAAAATTTATTAAAATTTTTGTTAAACGGATTTATTAAAATAAAAATTAGACTATCAAAATTGATAAATAAGAGCGAAGAATCAAATTGGACAAATTTCTTGATAAAAGAGAGCGCATGATCAAATTGGACAAGTTTCTCGATAAATAAGAGCGATTAATCGGTTTGGACAAGGTTTCTTGATAAATAAGAGCGAATGATCAAGTTGGACAGGTTTCTTGATAAATAAGAGCGATTAATCAAATTGGACAAATTTCTTGATAAATAAGAGCGAATGATCAAATTGGACAAATTTAAAAGAGAACGCATAGGCAAATTGGACAAGTTTATTATCAATTTGGACAAGTTTCTTGAGAAAAGAGAGCGTAAAGGTGATTAGGCTTAAGATAGTGGAAATTGGGGAGATATTTTCAAGGAATATACGAAAACATCAACGATTCCTTTTAAAACGCACTTTGTACATTCACATTACTCTGAATAAACACAAGCATTTCATTTTTTTTACACAACGTCTCGCACTCTCATTTCTTTTATGCCTGCTCCTAACACTATAGTAGCTCGAACACACGCGTAGCGGGTGACGTCAAAAGCGTACCGTTACAATATGTTATATACATATCTCTTCTATATACAGTCGAACCTGGATAAGCGAGAGTTCAAGAGACCGCGATCTATTTTTCGCTTATAGAGGTTTCTCACTTACTCGAGTTTCTAGCTTATAGAGGTACAGGAGTGGCCTTTCTCACTTATAGAGGTTTATGAAAAATACATCAAATATGTAGTGATAGACATCCATATTTATTGTAAAGGTATTATTCATTAGGATGTGACATAAATGCTTACAAAAAAAAATCTAGATCATGACGTTTTTTAAAACCCAGTTAGTAACCAGCCGTTACTAGCTAAAAAATTCTGAATTCCCAACTTTGTAGCGAAGTCTTTAGATTTTTGTTTCAATAAAAGTCCATCTATGGGAACGTTCTTATCTAGGGTTTGTTTTACCTATTCTAAAAGGCACTTTTCAATGTCGGGAAACTCGGAAAGTCGACTCCTCTTAATATTTCCATGTCCCTCGGAGCACTGAGACTTTATAGCATCTTTTGATTTTATAATTTTATAAAAGGTAGATTCAGGTAAACCAAACTCGTTCTGTATTTCATTTCGCGATTTGCCGCACTTAAACGCATTCACAATTTCAAGTTTGGTACTTAAAGACAAGACTTTGATTTTTCGTTTCGACATTATGAGTACGTGCTGAACCTTTCTTCGCAATTAATACTTATCAACTGTAGTAAGTTCGACAACAAAGTCGATACATTTGGCCATTCAAATAGGAAACGATACAAAAACAATGTTAATTAATACGCTCGACTGTCGCTTATAGAGGTACAGGCAAGTAGTAGTCTCAGTTATGGAGGTCCATGAGTGAAAAACGATTTTCTCTTATAGAGCTTTTCGTTTCTCACTCATAGAGGTTTGAAAGGGGTAAAATCACGGGACCTCACAATTACTCTCACTTATAGAGTTTTCTCGCTTACCCAGTTCTCGCTTATCCAGGTTCGACTGTAAATGAGGTATTCCACGTCAAACCGGCGGACTTTTTCCCTGACCCTCGCCGATTTGGTTAATTATTTTTTATATGATTATATGAAGTCTGAAAGAGACCCTGGAATTTTTTCAGATTTTTCTAAAGAACCATTTTTGAAAAAAAAATCCAAAAAACTCCAAAAAAAGTCCAAAAAAAGCCCTTTCTTAAAAATCTGAAAAAATTCCTAAAAATCGCTGATTATATGCCAAACACTTTAAGCTACCGCCCGTAGTGGAAGTACGATTTTTTCTGTGTGTTAATCGGCTAATAACGTTGAAAAAATTCAAAAAATGCCGAAAAACACGTACTCTGGCCCAATAGTTGCATATTTGGGTACCTAAATAGTATATTACGCCACTAGGGAGGGAAAGTAGTAACTATTTCAAATCGCGGGCAAAATTGTCACCCGAGTCGCAGGCGAGGGTGACAAGACCCGCGATTTGAGATAGTCTTTTTCACTCCCGTGTAGCGTATACTATTTTTCACCACACCGTCGCGGAAATTTCAACTTTCGCGGAGCGAAAAAGTGAACTTTCCGTGCAGGTGTGGTGAAAACCAATTTTCGTCACAATTTTCGAACAATCGAATAAAAAAATGGACTTTGATCAGCTAGTAGTTACGAATTCCCAATATAATAAGATTTTACGTACAATATTTGGAGCTGTTACACCGGTCATTGAAGGATCTTTTTCTAGAGTTGGAAAAAAATAGATTCACATAACATTTGATAAAATTGAATAAAACTATTGAATTAATACCTCAACTTTTTGCCTGGCTCAATTTTTTTGTTTTGTACTGGTCTGAAATATTCCAAAAAAATTTTTGGGTACGAAAATATTCAACTATTGGGCCAGAATAAGTGTTTTTCGGCATTTTTTGAATTTTTTCAACGGTATTAGCCGATGAACACACAGAAAAAATTGTACTTCCACTACGGGCGGTAGCTTAAAGTGTTTGGCATATAATCAGCGATTTTTAGAATTTTTTTCAGATTTTTAAAAATTGGATTTGTTTGGATTTTTTTTTCAAAAATGGTTCTTCAGAAAAATCTGAAAAAATTCCAGAGTGTTTTTCAGACTTCATATAATCATATAAAAAATAATTAACCAAATCGGCGAGGGTCAGGGAAAAAGTCCGCCGGTTTGACGTGGAATACCTCATATACAAACTGTTCGCTAGAAATGTTTGGCCGCTTTTCAATCGAAAATCACTGAACCGATTTCGATGAATCTTTCACGAGATTTGAGATCATGATTCAAACTGAGTTTGTGGTTTTACGAAATTTCGTTGTCTCAATTTTTACAGGAATACAAAAAAAAAGTTTAGCAATTTCACTCAATATTCAAATTTCAAAAGTCATCGGCAGTTGAATACTATCGATAAACGAAAAAATCGTTTTACCAATTTGAAACACATTGGAAAACGAACAAAATGAGCTGAAACTGAATGCTCAATTCGGTATATAAAAAAAGTTACAGCATTTTTAACGAAATGATTAAAAATTAGGAAAATGAAAATATTCTGTTTGATTACTTTATTCAGAAAAGAATTGAAGATATACGCCAGAAATTGGAAAGGAACCGCAAAAAGATGGTTTATGTTATATCATCAGACTTTTCTCTACATGAGTAGATCCATTGAATTTCGCACAGTTTCTCGGGAGGGGTCTTTCGAATTTGCTCCAAATTGAGTGCTTCGAAGTACCTTGAAAACTATCCCCAAACACCAAATTTTAACTCTCTAAGTACTCAAGGTCATGAGAACAAGCCTTATAAAGGTCTAAAAATGTCCATTTCTTGCCAAGTTTTAAAATGATGCCTCACAAAGACCTTACGTTCAAAATGAATAATACTGGTTACTTTCCCTTTAGTACACCATCTAGTTTATAGAAAAAAAAATTTCAGTCGTCCAGACCAAAAGGTTTTTCATTGCGACCAAGTTAAATGCATCGAAAGTTTCAATAAAATGACAATTTTCAAATTGACGCTACAAATTTATTTATAGCCTAATTTACTTCTAACACTGCTCATTTTTTTCATTTTTCATACCTTTAAAGCGAGTCATGCCAAGAATTTCGATTGCGTAAAAAAGCCTTGAGATATTTCATTTCAAATTTGCTCATTTTTCAAATTTTACGCAAAATCGCTAACTTTGACCATGCACTACAAATTTCTATGTTGATAGAAATTTGTAGTGCATGGTCAAAGTTAGCGATTATGCAATCGTTACAAAAATTTAGCTGAAAGTAGTTTTCGATGTCTAGAATGACTTCCCCAAAGGAATTTTTTGGCCCGAACTTCCATCACTCTCTACAGCCTGGCGAAAATCGAAATAACTCAGAGTACTTTGATGTTCAAAAATGTATGATGGAATGTTTCTAATTTTTTTTTGGGACGATTTCACGCAGTTTTCAGTACAGTAATATTGAATCGAAGCTAGCACCGTATAAATAGCATGAGATTTTTCGAAAAATATAATGATATGCTATACAAAGCACTTTCAACCCGTTTCGACCCAGAACGTCCCTCGAGGTACACCACTATTTAGTGGCTCATAACTACTGCTACTCTGGACTAAAAAAAAATTCAAAGCACACAATCATTTAGTTCAAGATATGCTCTTTTCGATGATACCCGAGAAATTTCTCAAAATTTTTTTTAATGAACAGAAAATGCGGTTTAAAACAAAAAAACATGATTTTTTCACACTTTTTTTTATTAGAAATTGAGTTTTCAAGAGTTTCCCGGCTTGAGATGGACCTGGAACTGTACTAAGCGGTAGCATGAATGTTTAAATTTCGATTAAAAAAATTAAAATAGGAAAAATTCACAGCTAGATGCGTCTGCTCTATGCAGCGGGCGAAGCCCGGACGCACAGCTAGTATTATATAAAACTGATTCAACTCTGAACGAAAAAATTCATGTATCTAAAAAATTAAATTAAAAAAATTAAAATAGGAAAAATTCACAGCTAGAATAGGCTAGATGCGTCTGCTCTATGCAGCGGGCGAAGCCCGCACGCACAGCTAGTATTATATAAAACTGATTCAACTCTGAACGAAAAAATTCATGTATCTAAAAAATTAAATTAAAAAAATTAAAATAGGAAAAATTCACAGCTAGAATAGGCTAGATATAGTCTATAGTCTGCTCTATGCAGCGGGCGAAGCCCGCACGCACAGCTAGTTACTTATATTCACGTTTATTTGACCACTTGGAACTAGAACTGTACCATCGTACATTTTCAAACGAGCTGATGTTTTTTCCAAAGGGCAGTGCACAAGGAATTGTTTGTAAACTTTCTCAGGGATTACTGATCTCCCCGCCACGGAATCTATTTCAAATTTGATTTTACTGTTTTCGACCATCAATTCTACTAGATCATGTGCTGATTCGCTATTATTGTTAGTTTCAAGATTCAACATATCGGAGATTTCGAACGATTGTTCGGATTCGATACCGATAAAATTATTAGACTGGGCGTTTTCGCGACAAATTTTAGCCAAATGGCCTACCTTTTTCCAAATTTTGCATCGATATTCTTTGTACTTGCATGTTCTGTAATTATGACGCACGCCACCGCAATGGTTGCAGGTTGATTCTGAGCCAGCCTCCTTGGCTCGACTGTCTGAAGATCTCGCTGCTGGGTGTCGTTTTGGATGTTCTTCTGTTGACTTCTTGTTGTTTGAAAAGCTTTTTCTTGTTCGCCCCTTCGGATCTCTCGATTGAATCTTGTGTAGCTCCGATGTACTCGACCTCGATGACACCGCCAGCGATGCCTCTTTTGTTCCCGCCACCTCGAGAACTTCGTATAGCGTAGCGGTTGGACTCTGTTCGAACACCTTGTCCGACACAGGTCAACTTTTCAGACCAGTTATAAATCCATCTTTGATTTTGTCGTCTAATAAAGATCCAAATTTGCAATTAGACGCTTTTTTCTTTATTCGAGCATACCACTGATTTACTGACTCCGAATCTCCTTGAGTCATATTGAAAAACTCTCTTCTTTCTTTGAAAGCCGTGACCCTCGGAGCAAATTGTTTTCTCAGAATTTCGCACAGCTCAGCAAACGGTTTTGTTAATGGTAGATGTGGATCGCACAAGTCTTTCAAAACTTTGTATGCTTCTTGCCCCACCAACGTTATCAAAACAGCTACCCAACGGTCTTCAGCGACTTTATTTGCTATTAGATATTGATTGAGGCGCTCTTCGTATATGTCCCAATCGTCGCCGATACGAAATTCTGATAAGGCACCAATGGTAGAAAAAAAACTCATGTTCGATACCTGGTCTGTCGGTGTTGTTGTTTCGGTTCGAGCGCTCAGCCTTGAGGCCTCGAACCGTCGTCGTTCGGCTTCGAACTGTTGCCGTTCTGCGTCAAATTGCTCCTTTTCTTTAATTTGTTCCTTCTGCTGGGCTTGGAGGAATTTTTGCTGCTCCACGAGTTTTTCCTTAAAACTCTCCTGTTCCGCATGTTTTGCCTCAAGATACTGCTGCCTTTTATCCAATTCTTCTTTTGTCGCCATGACTTTCGATAGAAACCCGTTTTCTTCGTGAGGTTTTCCGTTTATTTAATTTTATTTAAAAAAAACCAATTTTTCTTTATATCTGTGATTCCATATCACTTTTGACTTTTCTTTTGATCCTCGTCGCCAATGTAATATAGTGGGATAAGAAGAGGAACGCAGCCGCACGCTTTTATATATATGTGATATTAATCAAGAGACTCGGCAGAGTCTCGGGACAAGTACATTGACAGCCCTGGCGTCTGCTGGCCCGAGCTCGCCGAGACTATACTTTCTCTGAATAAACCGATTCGCGGTGGTGAGGGTAAAATCGGCATGTCATTTTATTAAATTACGAAGCTCAGAAGCAATTGAGGAACTTAAAAATTGGACTTTTAGCTAAGTATGAAATTCTCTTTCGATTGCGCCCAAAATCAGCATGATCGGTCGTGTAATTGCTGAGAAAAAACTTTGCACGGGCTCAAGATCAAGATTATGCAAAAGTGACTAACACATTCAAGAATTGACGTGTCTGTATATAACACCATCAGAGGCATTTTGATCCCTCTCGAGTTTCTAATTGGTTGGTTCTGACGCACCCATACTCAGTGAATTCAGACGTATCAGTGAAACGTAGCAGCCTACACGGCAGCATGAAAAAATTCGAAAAACGATAGACGGGTGTCAGTGTCATGATAAAATAAAACCAGCCGCGAATTGGAAAAAAGTACAGTTAATGAGTGATAAAAAATAATAAAAAATATAAGCGTTCTTTAGAACTCACAGTTATGTTGTTGCAGTGAACTTTTACACCGTGTTATAGTCCGTATCCTGATTAACCTTTTACACTGAGAGAAATGAATTGTTATCAACAAATTTTTTGTTGGGTCATATCTATTTATTTTATTAAAATTGGTGGTGTGGTGTCATAATATTAGGAAAACCTTACGTACATAATAAACATCAAAAAAGTTATTCAAGTGCCATCAATATTTAAAAGCGTTTTTATTACCCAGCTGCGATAAATCTAGGTTAACCTATAAACTTGGAGTCAGAAATTTCATTTCGGGAACCCGCAATTATTTTGTATATATGTATTGATTTATTGATATATTCGAATAAAAAATCATAATAATAAATGTGTGCTGATTATAGAATTATTGTTTCATCATTATGTTGTGACGGTTTTTTATTTTTTTTTATACCGTTCCTTAAAAATAATCCGAACGGAAAAATCCGCTCCCGTCTCTTTTGCTCGGTACTCCGGCCACGCAGCGATCTCACAGGGCTTGCCTAGAGCGATATTTTATAAGAATTAAACATTAATTGCGTCCCGAATATTATCAATTCTTTTTCATGATGAGCTACTTCGGAAGGCGAAAGGAGGACGAGAAATATTCAAGATGTCTCGGAATTATCATCAAATAAGTCGTACGAGGACAAGGCAAAGGGAACGAAAAGTGAGGTAGCGGCCAATCATCGTTGTATCAACACGTATTTCGAGCGGAGCTCATACGTATGGTCACCTCTTACTCCCCTCAGAAATCCCGAAGTCTTATTCGTTTGAAGGAGTTTCCGTCGACAAGGATCGGGAGAGTTCGAGAATATTTCGAACCATGGAATACTCGAGAAAGTTCGAGAATTGAGATATTGTCGGTTAACATCGTCGAACAACACCGATTTCGAAAAATCAGGACGGTAGCAACTCGGGCGATCTTCGATATTACATCTTCGCGCCAAAAATCCGCATCCTGAAAAATTTATATTTTCCGAACCGTTGTTACTTGAATTTTTCCTCGTTAAATATGCCGAAAGAAAGAATTAAGGGTCCGTCGATCTCACATCGTTGTAATAATCGAGCTAGGGGTAAAAACGTAAAATAAATTACGATATGTAAAATCTCGATAATTAAAATCTTTCGGGGCCCTGTCATATTTAACTCCCGGCTGCCCGCAGGGCAA
>JBBLXU010003735.1:0-18084 GCA_037893425.1 Campoplex nolae | reverse complement strand
ATAAATGAATCTGATTTGTAATTTTTTTTTTACCAATATTATATTTTATAATAATAATAATAAGAAAAACCGCAACGTGTTCTGTACTTTCGATTATTACAACAACTTTTTGATTATAAAACTCCACCATCTCTCTGTGTGTCACTTCTCACATATTCGTAAACAAACTGTGAACAGTGAGCATTAGTATATAGATCACATATTGTAAACACAAGTCCGATCAATGATACACAACTAGAAAAGGTGTTGAAGTCTTTCAAATGAATAAACATCATATTTGAAAATTCTGTATTTATTCACACCTCATACACATCTCTTTTGGTACAGTTTATTGACATGTTCGATATCCCCATGGAAGTGTGTCCGTCGTATCAGGAAATATGATCCTCTTAGTATCTTGCCAGCTCAACGCTATTTTATTCTGCTTCACAGAGTAAACCTGGTGTTTTTTACTCTGAATCAAATTTTGGCTTTTCACAAGATTTTCATGTTGCAAAGCACAATTCACATAGTCGTTGAAAGTGATTGATTTGAGAGTAGATCTTTTGACTCCTTTGGCTCGTTTTTTGTCTTGATCATCACCTTGAACTTTGAACGAATACAATTTTGCACGCAAACCTATAAATTCAGTCATAATTTTTCCATTATTTTCATCTTTCATCAAGCCTATAACTTTTTTATTTACTCGTGGCATTTTATAAACATTCTCGGGAGAATAGTCGGACGTGTCAAATTTATCTAAATCTTTCTTCATAGCCTCATATATATCAGGGATAGTAAAGTGGTATAGAAGGCTGTCTGTATCAGTATACATTAACTTTGCATGTTCCCCGAATCGATCTTTTATATAATTATAATGAAAGTCATAAATAAAAGTCTTGGCAAGGTCCAAAATAGAAAATCCTACGTATATGGGCTTGTTAAATTTAATTTTAGTACGACGTAACTCAATTATCAACATGTCTTCATCAAAAATAGTGCAGCTATGAAAGTTTGGTTTTGCAATAAGGGCTTTCGCTCCATATCGCCCACCCCATTCGGTAATTAGTCTAACATCTCTATGTTTCCTCACGTTTTCCAAAGCTTTTCCAAAAACTGCATTGTTCATGAGTTTATAAAAGTTTTTCTCGAAATCATTGGTGGACCTTTTTCTCAGATCGGTATTCAAATTTATGTATTTTTGAAGCCATGGTGCTTGCTTAAATTTTAATATTCGATGAATTTTTGTCAACTTCATTCCCAAGCTCAGACACTGCTTCAAGACTTTGTAATGAATTATATACTTCTCTTTTGAGAATAAAGTAGTAGTTAATTTAGACATCTTAGATCCAGGTGGTGTGTAATGCTCAGGGCACAATGGTAAGTCTTTGTGAGTAGCATGCAGTTCCTGTGGATATGTCAAGTCTACTTCAAGTATATAACCAATTGGTGAATCGTCTGGAACGTTGTATATATCAATATCAGATATCCATTCAAAACCAGCATAGGGCAGAAACAGTCCCATAGCTGCACCATACAAATTATTTACATCGAAATACATGAGATAAGATGTTTCTTGAGTAGGATCGTAGAATTCTCCCATATACTTATTATTGGCTTTAGCGTATCTATTAGAACACTGAGCTACGCCACCCCGGATACCTCTTTCTAAAAACAACAACATATCGATGTCATCAAGGAGTTCCAACGTTACACCAGTGCACTTAAGCATGGCATCGAACGCGAGGCCTGGTGCTGTATAATAGTGTAATGGATCTAAACGATACGTATTCAAGCAGCTATGTCTGAAGTTTTCAAAAATGTCAGCCAAAAGAAGCACATCAGTTCTTAAATACAGATCTGAGTATTGACCCAAGGTTTCAATATTGAACATTTTCCACACATTACATGCATGGTTATAATCTTCCTCAGAAATGTCCTCATTATTTAATTTGGAATAAAACTGTTCCCTCGAAGGTAGCTCTTTTTCTTCAAGTTTTTCCCAACTATCAATATAATCATACGGGAATACACCTTTTCTGGTCAGTAACGAAAATTCCTCATTACTATTACAATGTTGGCGTGTAATCAATTTTTGATTGTCATTCAGATACGAGGCCAACATTTCAATACTGCTTGACATAAATCAAAACGAATCGATAAACCGAAAACTAATTTTCGTTCCCAACACATTTTTTGTGAATGATATATATTTTTCTTTATTTATCGGTAAAAGTTTTATTGACCCTCAAAAGATGTTGCCAGAGTTTTAATCAAAAAATGAGCATCGTATCCCGATAAATTGTGAAATATAACGGGAATGAATCGAGCATCTTTGTAGTTTAGATTGCAGCCTCGATGTGCTGCACCGCGAAATTTCCCTGTAAAATGACAATGGTCATGATGCTTTTGATCCTCAGGAGTAAATGGTCGCTCGCAAATATGACAAATCTCTGCAGAATCAAATAATTCTTTCTGATCATCGCTTAACAGTTCCATCGGTACAACAGACTCTAAATAAGGGGTTAAATCTTGAGCCAATTGACTTAATTCATTTGCAAACCATTCTATACAGTCTTCTCCTCGATAAATTCTCAATTTAGAAATGGATTGATTGAAAACACATTTTAAATAATACGCAATACTATGAGGAATATGTTTTTGGTACAACGTTCTGTTACTTGTCTTGGAAGTGTCGCTTACTGGCTGCAAAAGACATTCAAGATCTGCATAGAGACAAAATGGAACACTTTCTTTACGCTTGAAATTTTGGAAGGTTAAAAACTTTTCTTTTTCGTCTGGTAAAATCACTTTGCATTTATTCAATTTTCACAATCAATTCTGTGTTTTGCCAAGCGGTCCTCTGTTTGGAAGTGGTTCAAGCACCTTTCGCATAGCCAAGTACTACCCTTATGCTTTGAAATTTGTGAACTTAACAATCGTGACAAATTGCGAATCCATGCAAAATGATAGATGGGATATTCCAAGTCATCTAAACAAGTTTCTAACATGAGTAGATGAATTGTAGGCTTATCTGATTTATGATTGCTCAAATAAACCGGTACTATATCGTGAGCTCGCTTATCAGCACTATGTTCAATTCCATAAACGTTGATTGTCAAGTTATTCATTTTTTCAAATGTCGAAATTTTATCGAGAGTCATAGGAAAGCTTAAACCTTCGAACTTTAATACTGTGCTGAAATGTGGATAAGAACTGGTCACGCTCACGTTATTGTTTACAGGGAATAACGCTGCTGCGATTGACCAAAGAAAACAGTACGGATCATTGTTTTGAATATTTACCACAGCCTTTTTATCGATTATAAATTTTGGTAATTGGATAAAAGTTGACATGCCTCCTTGGAGTGGTGAATATCGGTTTATATTTACAGACATATTTATGATTTCAATCAACGCCCAGCCTGAGTCTCTTTCTTGGAAGTCTTCAATCTTTACCGCCAATCGCTCCTTCACGTGTTCCGCAAACCACTTGCTCAAGTTCGTTGCTGGTAGAATTACTTCATTCCTGGTATTGAAAAATTTGATCTCTTCGATTGTTTTTTCATTTTTCATGCAACTGAATTTACAAGACAATACTACATTGACTTTCACATTTCCCTCTTTCAGCAAAATATTCTTCAGCCGCTTGATGATAAGTTCTTTCGCATCATCAAAAAAATGTTCCAAGTCTTTATGCTTCAAATTCACTATAACTCCTGTTCTTATTCTGCCCATGAAGGCTGATTCCAAATCTTCCCACAGTACTCTATCGCTTCGTCTTTGTCGCCTCACACCTTCTCCTCTCTTTCTAAACTGTTTGAACTGAGCCTTCAATGACTTCAGGAGTCCCACAGTTGTTAAAATTCTTGTTTTTTCTCCAACAGAAGATGCAGTTTTTATTAATTTATTCAAAAGTCTGATATTTCGAGTTTCTAATCTTTTCCACTTTTCCACTTCTATGATCGACATTTGTTTTTCATTCATCAATTTATAAGCAGCTTCCATAACGTTGATGAGCTTCAAACACTTTTTCGAATCCATGCTTACATACAAGAGCAACAACAATAATGAACGTCTGAATTAGACTGGTGCTCCAATATCGCTTGCGCATCGATTTATAGGCTGAGATACGTGAAAAATTCTTGGAAATATTCCCAAGGGAATTGTGTAATACTCTGAATTTCTTGGAAGTTGCTAACAATCTGTATGCTCTTGAAATGCTCAAAATAGTGCGAAACTTGTATGAAAAAATTGATTATATGAATTGTTCGTTCAATAGAATATTCCTGAAGCCTTGCAGCAATGTCATCTATTCGTATTACTCTTCTACGCATACTAAAAGATTCGATAGTGTGAATTATAAACATTCGTAACGTATTCGAGAATCTTCTGACTGTCTTAGCCCTATGGTGTTAACGATATGAAATCTAAACAAAAGTACCATATAAAGAGTCGGACCGCTCTCTGCAGTCACCATTTCGTATTCGACAACTCTTAGCTTCAAATCGTGTGTATTCGTTTTGTACGAACTTCGTATACGATTCGTGTACATTGCCAACGTACTCCATATACTACATCGCAAATCTACAGCATCAACTACATTGCAAATCTACTACACCATTTTTCTGCAACACAGCTGTAAAGAGGAACTGATTATCTACAGTCTGCATTCTTTTTCCTCTCCGTTTAAACACTGAAGTAAGTAACAGTAATATTGCTTTATTCTGAATTATGTGAATAGTCATGTTATACTTTCACGAAAACTTTAGAACTTGACATAAATTTTTTGGAATTTCTCAATTCTGGACATGCTGAATTTTCTTTGTTAAGAATTTGTACTGTTCAATAATTTTTTGGTGATATAACGATCAAAAACTTTATATTAGACTGATGTGATTAAATTATGCTGTGAGGAAAATAGGTAAACTTTATTGATGTCCAGAGGAGTTGACTTCTAAAGATTACTCTAACTAAATTCATGAATTGACATGATTTGTTAACTAGCGAAGCTTATTAATGATAGGAAATAATATAATCTATATATAAAAAATTATATCGATTATTCCTTGAAATTACAGAAAAAATGGAGAGAACAAGAACAATTAATGTCAGCCTTCTACCAGAGTGGGTAGAGAATTGCACGAATTTGGACACACTCATCGACGCTGTCCTGATCACTATTCATTTCGCCGAGGTTGCTGGGCCTAGAATGGCCAGCAACGTCATGATTTACCGTGATGTGGCTGGACAACTGATGAAAAACGATGACGGATATTATTTCGTGAAAGTGTAATACGATAAAGACTGCTGTGACGTGTTAATTGTAATGAATTCAAAGTGTTTCTTCAACTAATTTTCTTCATTTGAAATCGATCATCAGTGAAATTTTGATCTATGTTTGAATACAAAATTTGTTTTCTATGATGTAACGATGTGTTTGACATAAAACAATATATATTTCGTCACAGCAATGGAAGTCTCGTTCTTATTCGCATTACTATCCTAGCTGATAATTAATTCCTGACCTATCCAGAAATACCTAATATGTTTATCAGTATCGGAAAAAGTCATTTGAATTTTTGCAACCAAGATGAATCTTAATTTGGAGTTATTCAAACGTAAATTATACCAGATTTTGATATTTTCAATCTATTCTTAAATAATTATTCGAATTTATGTTTGATACGTTATGTGAAAAATGCAATTGCGGGATATGTTTTTATAATGATATTTTCTTTGAAATCCTTGAAAAACAGTAAATCTTACACCAGTTTTATATTCTATACATTTATTTGGAAACCTCTTTCAGAATAATATGAAAATTTGAAGATTACAATTCGTTATATGCAATATTTTTTTCACATACAATAGTATTATAATACATATGAATCCATGCTTATTCGATCAATTATTCACATTTGAATTCAACATGATTATATTCCCCGCCAAGATAACGCATCAGGAGTCTGTTCTGTTCGGATGCCATTTTTAATTCCTTGAGGATACTTTCTTCATCGTCCAGAAATTTCGCAATCCTCGCTGGCAAAAATACTGAGAATTCGTCTTCAACTTCCACAATTATCCTGGGACCATATTTCGTTGTTACTTTACGCACATTGGTGATTTTATAACTTTTTTGCAGTTCCAAATCCTTGAGTTTTTTCACTTGTAGATATTCCGCAGGGCAACCAACTTTATTAATTTTTGTGAAATCCATGGTTTCTTCCTTTCTTTTATGTGGTTGTAAAAATAAAAATTTTAATTGTTTTCACTTTTCCTTCAAGTCGCAAACAGAAATATGACTGAACTTTTTGGTAATATGATTCAAATTCGACTTTGTTTCGATTATTTTTTTTAACTTCTTTGATGTTCTTCAGTAGCAGCTCAATTCGTAGTTGTAGATCGCGTTGTTTTTGATCAGTGCGACGCATTTGAAGACTAATTGTACAATAAAATTTGTTCGCTTAATTCAACCTTTATATATCCTACACCCCTCTGCTAATTTAGTTATTCAGAATTTTCTGGATGTATTTCAGGGTGGTTCGAAGGTCTTTCTCAAGGTTAGGCTAAATACGCATTCATAGCAAGACTGCTGAGACAATTAAGTGGCATTGAAGGAAAAAATTCCAAGAAGTATCTGTCAATCGATGTTTACCACATCGATGAAAAAAAAGCTGTCAACGAATTCTCATTATCGATGACATCTGTCAACGAACCTCATCATCGATGTTTACTACATCGATCAAAAAGAATTCTTGGAAATATTTTTCTGGGTCCTAGTGATGAATTGTCTTGCCCTTCATAGCACAATTCTTCAACTTCTCGAAGCATCTTAAAGTGTTGAAGGACATAGCAAGGTCAATTCATATGTGCACAAATACTCTCTCAAAGCTTGATGCAACCCTTCACCCCCCAGACATCGCGACGTTAAATTCCCAGAATCCCTCCCCTTACCCTCCCAAAACAGGTCATAACATCAAGAAATTTTACCCCCCCCCCCCATGTCATCATCGAATTCAAGGCCGGTGACGTCATCATCGAACCTTCGAGAACGTTCTAGAAGGGGTTCGTGTCTCGACTAAAAGAGTCGGTAAATGTCGGTAGTAGGAATCTTTATCCAGAACCCGCTCTGCTTATCTACTTACTATAACTTTCGATAACGGAGATTATGATAAATCCCGACGTATTGATCAAAACAAACGTTTTGAAAAAACAGACATTATCCCATGCGGTGTGTATCAATCCATCGGATCTCTGTTAAAGACACTAAATAAATTACCTTGCATAACTGAACATTTGGAATTTGTGCAGGAGCATAATGGATATGTAAAAGTTTCACGAAAATGTGACGAAAACCGATACTATGGGTTTCGTATTTATCCATTAATTGCAAAAATTTTTAGATTCGGTGAAGCGACTCAAGCTCGAACAGGTATAAGTCTCGATCTTCCGTATCGAGGTTTTCGACCTGCATATCTAGTTAGTGCCATCCCAAATAATCTGTTTGTATACTCCGATATTTGTGAATCCTATATAATGGGTAATGTTCAATCACCGCTATTATCAGTGGTCCCAATTAAAATCGAGGGTGAATATGTGTATGGAATGAACAGAATTAAACACTTCCCTTCACCGCGTTACATTCCTCTCATACGCCATGAATTTCACACGATAGAAATCGATATAAGAGACGAATTTTGTCAGTCTATTCCATTCGAGGAAGGACCTTTGACCGTGACACTACATTTTAAACGCTTACATTAAAAAATGCATGGAACATTATTACGAAAACGAGGATCCTCTGTTAGGAAATGATCGTCGCAGCTATGGTGGTATAAGTCATGTCTATATTGGTACTCCAAACCAGCAAGGCCATGGAATTGGCAGTTTTTTTGGTAAGACTATTCCGACGTGTATTACCACATCTACGTAAAGGAGCCACAGCGATCGGTAAGGAGGCGCAGGAGCCAACATAGCATCCGATATTGTAAGAAACAACATGAATTTGAAGGAAGCGTTTCATACAAGAGTACGTGAATCATCATGAAATTAATCGCTCTGAAAAATAAAAAAAAGAAGAAGAAAAGTAATACTAAAACGAAAAAGAAAAGTAAGAAGAAGCCTGTCAACAAGCGGGGAAAATCGACGAAAAATATAAAAATCATCGTAGAGTTGCTGATATACTATTCGCGTGAGAAAAAAAAGAGTTAGGTGTACGGCCAGGATAGCTTTTTACATACACAATTTTGTGAGTGTTTAAAATCGGAACTCGAACTATTTTCGCTACCTCCTACGCAAACTACGATCGAGGGTTCAAATTGGGTACACTATAAGCCCATTTCCTTCTTAACAGATGGTTCACCGATAGAATTTGTCATTCCCGAGCAAGGTGATGAATACATGGAGAGAAAATAATTGTAGAAACTACTATGGTACCATAGTATTAGGGCTCTATATCGTCCATTCTGAGGGTTTTTACCAGAAACATAGTAATTTTCGAGTGGAATCCAAATTAACAATTCTGAATTGTTACGATATATATAGAACCCTAATACTATGGCATCATAGTAATTTTTAGAGGAATTTTCTCTCCGTGTACATTGACCTCCCTCATGCTATGCTTAGTCTCCGTGTGCAAATAAAAAACTCCACCCCTCACTCCTCTTCCCCAGGAGCAGACGGTTTGAAAGACGGAGCACCTGTGTTACCAGATATTGGACCAGTCAATAGCCTACTGCACTCCATGTTCAATCAGGTAGATGTGTATTTGAATCAAAAACTCGCCTCACCTTCGAATAACGCTTACGCGTATCAAGCATACATTGAAACATTTTTAAATTACGGACCACCAGCCAAAAAATCTCATCTTACTTCCGTTTTATGGCACGATGATACTTCGGGAAAGTGGATAATACTAGTTTCAAAAGGAATAGAGGATTGCGAGAACGGACGAAACTACTTTCCACAGGTGGGGAAAACGGTGGATTTGCTTGGTAATCTACATTGCGACATTTTCAATCAAGAGCGTTGCCTCTTGAATAGCGTGGAAATGCGTCTGCGACTTGTGCGGGCTAGGAACTCGTTCTGTTCTCATGAGCTCTAAACAGGATATTCCGCATAATTTAAGTATCCTTGAAGCTACTCTGCTAGTGAGACGAACCAAAATTAAACCTGGAGTTTTACTCTCTCACGCCCGTGCATTGGCAAAGACGACAGCAAAATATCCGCTTACACGAGTCAAAGTTGAAGCTGTTTCGCTACATGGAGAAGTACATGGAGAAACGATTGACAACATCGTACCAGGACAGCTACCAAAACGGATCATTATTGGATTTGTTGACAACAGAGCATACAACGGAAATGTTGAAATGAACCCATTTAATTTCCAAAACTGTAAAATCAAGTATCTATCATTGTATTTGGATGGCGCACAAGTACCATCATATCTACCATACATTATTTTCGGGTACAGGGATACATTTTCTCAATGAGGGTAATTCAATCAATCGAGAGAATTATCCCAACGGATATTGTCTTTTCGCATTCAACTTGGCACCTGATCTTTGTGCAAATTCCAGCTCGCATGGCAATTCGGTGAAACATGGAAGTGTAAGAATCGAGGTACGATTTGCTGAGGCGTTGACATCGACTGTGAATAGTATTGTTTATGTTGAATATGACAATGTCCTTGAGATCGACGCCTCGTGACAAGTGATTGCTGACTTCAGCGGATAAGCACCGACAAAGCTGGCATCCGACGATCTTCTCACCGCCACCAAGTCGGATTTTGAAGACAAATCAACTTAGTTCATTGCACGCCGCTGATCAGTACGGACGTAAAAAATGGAGATAATTTGTAACGATACGCTCTTACCGACCAGGTGAACGCCGCTACGTGTCGGTTCGAGCTTCTTAATGTTATAAGGAGTGGGTATGGAAGAATCGTGAGAAAGTGCAGATTTTCATGTTGAAAATTCACAAAACGATTTTTATTCACTTTAATCCTCGTTATCGGAATAGATTTTACACGAATTCATTATTTTTCCGATTTATTTTATCGTGTTTTCAAATTAAAACGATTTTCTGTTTAATAAACAATCATATTCATAATATGAATTTATTCTGATTACTGGCTCGGGCTTATTATTTTGCAAGCTTGAATTTAATTTATAATTCTTCAATAAACAATAACAAACCTCCTTAGTCTCTAGCAATCATAAAAACAACAAATAGGAAAAGTGAGATTAAAGCTGCGGGCTCCAAACGCCGCTGAACAGCGCCAATACCCCTTCACCAAACAGGTAAGGATTTAGACCCCAGGTTATGGGATTGAAACGTCACCGAATCACTCCGATACCCTCAGCATCTACGTGGTAAGGTACATTTATGACCACGGGCTATGGGATTAAAGCGTCGCCGGATCGCTTCGATACCCCGTTCATAAAAAAATCGGAAGAGGAAAGTAGGTGTGACCCTCCGATACCCCAGGCATCAAGGAAAGTAGGCAGAAAGGTGTTATGGATTGCCAGAATCAGGGAGAGAGAGTCTAGCGCTCTAGTAGGTCCGAGTCAGTCTGAAAAGTCAGAGGAACTGATGCTTAGAGCGGTCGCGCACCGCTTTTTATACCCCACTTTGCCCTCGCTTTCAATGTGCCGCTTAATTGAGGTCACAAATCCCTTACTGCGCATGTTTCCACTCATTCTCGACTCTCATTCGCTTAGCACTCCTCACTTATCACTTTCACGCATTCACATTTACTTGCCGCTTTCCCCACTTTTGCACCACGGATGCGCAAAAGTACGTTTTTCATGTTTTTCAGCCTTTTTTATAACAACTTTCTTATTTCGAATAATGTATTATTATTATTGTATCATTAATCGAGTCATTTTCAATATCAATTTTGAATTTATATTTTCGAAAACAATAGAAAATGTTCGGGCTTTCTCTGGAGCCAGCTCAATGTGCATGCGCCGTAATACGCATTTTCATTTATTCTAATTTATTCAAATCTCCGATTCAATTTTACGTCGCAAGCATTTTATTTTGATGCCTTGAATGTTTTCTGATTTTTTTCAAGTCTAATTTCGCTATCGAACCACATTTTAATCGTAAACAATAAAGAAAATAAAAAAAATTAATTTCGTATTTTCGACACTTGGCGGAAGTCGATGACGCTCGCGTCGGTTGCTTCAGCCTTTCGTTGCCGATGCCTAAGATGGCCGCCGCCAAGACAAACGCGCGCGTTGTTGTCGTTCGCGGGAGAAAATGTCGGCGGTCGCGTCGTCGCATTGTGTTCGATTCGGGATCGGGACGCGTGTTCGGGGACTCGAGTCAAATAAAGTACGCGAGTGAATGTTTAGTTGCAATGTCGATAAATATTTGTGCTTGACACGTTGTGCCGTGACTGTGTCATTTTCCTCAATACTAATAAATTCAAATTATTACAATTTAAAAAGAATTCGATTTCAATTATAATTCAAGTAAGGTTCAGTGTAATCATTGAAATTTAAAAATATTTATGTCTGGTATCCAGTGCTCACCGTCTTTCACCAGTCGACACTCCTTTGTGTTGTATTACTTATAACAAAAAAATGGAGAATGGTCACTTTATGACTACGGTCACGATCTTTTAATCCCTAGCGTTCTCGTTTTACTTTTTTGAAGTTTTTTTTCTGATTCAATAATTAACGGAAGAATTACCAAAAGCGTGCACGTGACATTAATTAATTTCAATTACTCTTTTTAACGCTTGGCGGCGTCGGTAACGCTCGGGCTACGATGGGCCTGCACGTTGCATCGGCTTTTGTTACCGATGCCCAAGATAGCCGCCGCCATGATGACACCGTGCACGGTCGTTGTTGTTTTTCGAACGAAAAATGTCGGAATAAAAGTGTCGAAATAAAGTGCGCGAAGCAGGTGAAACGAGCGTTTCGCTTCAAATTATTGACATCCAAGGAATGCGGGATGGAGAGCATCGTTTTCTAGCAAAAGAAGTAGCCGTCGTTGCTTTGAACCAACCATTTACAATGCACTGGATTGTTTCTCCTTCATACGCATTCAACGACCATTCCAAACTAATACGTCACGAAAATCAAATTTTAACACTTCATCAACATGGATTGGAGTGGTACAAGGGTGATGTTTGCTGTAAGCAACCCTATGCCAACTTGCGAGATATAGCGCGACATGCAAAAAGTATGTGGACTCGTGGTTATGAAAAAGCTCACTTATTGAATCAGGTGATTACTCGAGAAATCAACGATCTTGAAAAACCAGAATGGGAGTGCTCAAGTTTTAAAAACTTATCTACATCAAGCAGTAGATGTCTACGGCTTAGTTTGGGGGTTGTGAAACCCACCAATCGTTGTGCTTTATCGCAGGCTTTTATGTTAAAGAAATTTTTTCTCCGAAATAATTTTGCAGCCGGCCATATATACAGAAGAGAATCAAAAAAATGAGGAGTTGGAGGTAAAGAGCAACGATTCACTCATCGGTTGCTTCCCATGTATAAATATTCCTCAAATTGAGGTTCTCATTTGAAGAAATAGAAACATGTCGACAGAAATATAACTCTCTAACTGTTACTGTGCGGAAAAAAGGCGATATTTTTTTTGGCTTGCATCCACCGAAAAAAGTTGAGTTATGGTAAAAAAATAAGTATGCTATAAGGAGAGCTTAAAATTAAATTATTTCGCGAAGCGCATTGCATTTGAAGATTTTCCATAAGAATAACACAGGAAAATAATGTGGTCTCTGAACATTGTGCTACAACTCTTGAGGAAGAAATTGCACAGAAATGTCACTAACATATTTTTGTAGAGAATCGAATTCCCTACAAAAAAAAGTCCTTACGAGCAATACGCTCAGAACAATTGTTCTATTGTTATGGCAGTTCGAAGTTGGATGAATGAAAAAAAGTTATTCAATAGGCTATCACGCTTGAATTTTTGCTTAACGGAAAAAAATTTATAGGGTTTTTATTGTAGAAAATTGTCTACTTTAGCGAAATATCTCAACAAGATCATTTAGAAAGGAATCGTCTGACTACTAAGAAAATTCCGTGCTTAATACTCAAAAAATACCTATTTTTCTCACTTGTAAACTCTTAATTATAATTTTTAACAGAATCTTATCGTCAATTTTGGAAAAAGATTTACTCATTATTGCGAATTAAGCATGATCACAAACAGTAGTAAATAATAAAAAGGACAATGGTTATTCATAATTGCATTGTCTTTACAATGAAGTTCAATCAGCGTTTTTTAGGGTTTGTTTGTTGCAATTAGGATATTTTAGACGATGACGGTGTACTTTGCCTAGTAGGTTTTGCAGTTACTCTTCTCGAGTGCAACAATAACAACCATGGGTCTATAATACCATAAACCGACCGAAATAAACCAGGAGAATGAAGATAGTAAGCGGAATATAATAGACAGACGAATTTCGACTTTGCCGAGAAAGAAAACAAATAAGTCATTGTTCGATAGTATTCGTATGATAATAAATCGGAAAAGAAAGATTTACTGTCGAGAGGAATTAAAATTGGATATATTCGAACTTCGTCTGAAGGCTCGAATGAGAAATTTTTGAAGCAGCAATAGCATGCTAATTTAAAATTTTGAACTGAACAAAATAAATTTGTCGAAACACTAATAGAGTGTCAATCAAAATAATAGGGAAGAAACCAACGATAGAGCAATTGAAAGCCTATCTTAATTGCCTGTTTTCAATTTTGTTAAACGTTTTCTGTCGAGTTTAAGTTAATTTATGTCAATTATTTTGCATGTTATTTATAAACTGAAGAGTCAAAGCTTGATTAGTTCACGTCGTTTATTTATTCGATTTATTGTATATTAATTACGATTAAGTTGTCGAATAACCATCGACAAAACCCTAAAAAAAAAAAAATTGAACCAATAATCCGCTTTTGCCTTATCGACCTCTCAAAATGTTTACTACACCTCCAAATACGCCAAGCGTACTCGCGTCACGCGTAAATAACGAAAACAATAACCCGTCGTCAACGAACGAGAACGTGGAAAGCTCAAGTGCCGAACCGTTCCCCTCTGACCCCTTGGGTGGGGAAAACGCGATCGCGGTAGGCCCCCCGGTAAATGAAACTCGTAGACGAACTTGTACGAGTGTAGTAGAGAGGGAAAACCCCACCGTGCAAACATTAACGTCGAGAAGGGATAGCATACCCGGGGTATCGGGTCTTGTCCGTACTTTTTCGGGAGTCGGAAGGGGAAGAGGCTCAAGAGGACCAACTCCAACACCCGGTAACGGAGTAAATGACTAAATGACTTAAATCAATCGATCGCGTCTTTAACGAGAAAATTCGAAATGATGCAGTCACAAATCGCCCAATTACAACCGTTGTGTAAGACAATGATGAGAGAACTCCCTCGCACGGAACCAATAAATTCGCGTACTGAAGTTTCGAGGGAGAGGGAAGACGCAATCAACGACAGTCATTTCACGACACGCGAAAGACAAAACAACCCACCACGTGCATTCCCACGTGCAATCGGTAACTACCCTGAAAATTTCGACAGAGATAACAGGATGCCACTTCGACGAAACTTGGTCGAAATAAATTTCCAAAGACACGCGGCGGAATTACAAATAAATTCGGACTTTGAACCAATGAATCCGACAATAAATCGCCATAATGGATTAGACGAAAATTTCGATGAAATGGAACGTCAAAGAGCCTACTACGGCGCAAGAAACCCGCTCTTGTCAAACCAATATCAAAACGAAAACCGTCGAAATGTCTCGTGCGCGTTTAACACGGAAAGTCAACTTCCTGTAAGAAGAAATTACGAAAACAACGATTTCATGAACAAAATTACGGGGCCGTCAGATTTACAAGCGTCCAATGGAAGAACGATGATAGAAAACCCTGCGCCATATAATCCGCGCGGAGAACCGATACATATCGCAGATGAATTATCCCAACGACAATTTCGTCAAACGCGAAACGAAAGGCACGTAGCAACTTCACCGAGAGGAAAGCTTTTCAGGTCGAGCGATGACTCGAGTGACTCGGGAGATGATAATCAATTTAACGGTCAACTAAATCGTCAATCACGTTGAAGTAGAGGCCGCGAGTTCATCGAGCACATCGCTCAGGAGGGGATGGATTCAGCAATCAAAATCGGGAGAGTCGTCAGTAGTTGGAAGATCTCCTTTCCAAAAACGGAAAAGGACCCCGAACAATTCCTTCTTATATTGAGAGATCAATGAGATGCAAGTGGGATTAATAAAAATCTATTTATCCCATATTTATCGAACATCTTTGAAGGATCATATCGAGGATGGTATTTATTAAACCGCGGAAATTGGAGAACATAGAGATATATTACAAGAGCATTCCGATTTCAATGGAGTGTTCGGAAAGACGACTCAATTTTGTTATTAGAAGCAAACAAATTGAGAATCGAAAAAACAGAGACTCTTGCAGAATTCACCTGCAGAGCCCGCTTGATTTACGAACGCATGCGGACTCCTCCCCCATTCCGTGAGCAATTACAACAAATTTTAATGAAAGTAAATCCATCACTCACGTTTGAGGTTCTAAATTTGAAGATTCACAGTTATGAAGAGTTCCTACATTACATCAATAGGAGAAATTACATCATGCAATGCTCGTCTGAAATCCGCAAGGAGCCACGCTTTTCGTCAAACTAAAGTAATATGAAAATGTTACAAGAAGACGTGGAAACGACCGACGACGAACGCAAGGAAAGTGACTGCAGCAACGACGAGGAATTGACGAACCTCGAAGCGATGCAACAAACCTCGAATAATAAAATCAAACCGAGGAAAAATTCGGAAGGCTCGAAGACCCTGACACAACAACGGCTCGAGAAAATCGTGACTCGCCAGAACAATAACGACAAAGGACAAAATAAAACACCACAAGTAACAGCTGCTAATAAACAAAGGGTCAAATTTGATACTTCAAAATTCTTTTGTTATAATTGCGGTGAGAAAGGCCACTCAAGCCGCACCTGCGTAACAGAACGACAAGAGAAAATATGCCATGTTTTTCAAACAACTGGTCATGTAAATAAAGATTGTTCCCAGATTCAGGGAAACGACCAGGCCCGGCAGCAATAAAACCTTAAGTCCCTGCCACAGAGGGCTCAAACGAGGTAAACACTCAACTAAAAATACCGGAGTCAAAGTCGCTCGACTCTGTAAAATTTGAGGAAGAAAATTGCGAGGTGACCAAATTAAAACTCCTTGTCGGTTCTGACGACGAGTCAGACGAGTTTGACAACGATTCGGAAATCGAGGAATCAATTTCAGTTGAGGACGACAATGAAACAACGCAAGACGTCAACGAGCTTACTAAATATGACAAAATTCTCGCAAAACAATGACACAAATGTCGAAGAGTACCGTCAATGGAGACCACCGGATATTTCGACAACAGTTTCTCAACGATTACGAGAACGTCGAATTGTTCGCCCGGAAAACGGATTGAACGAGCCACAAGGAGCAACAAGGGTCCCAATAGAAATCTACATTTTTGGGAAGAAGATCCGTGGAATTGTAGACAGCGGTAGTGAGAGATCATACCTGAGTCAGACCGCTCACGACAAAGTAAAGGAACTCCAGATCGTGGAGCCGGTCAAAGACGCAACGTCAGAAAATGGCGTAAGACTCGGAGTCAAGTTTACGACCAAGACGAGGGGGGGGGGGGCGACGTGCTTTATTATCGACGTCAGTGACGTCTACGGCCCACAGTGGTTCAGCATTTTACCGACCCTGTCGAGTGACCTCGTCCTTGGCATGGATTTTTGGACTGCATTCAGAGTCAAGGTAAATTCGACCACGAAGCCATGGACGTTGGACGAGAGCAAATTTACATATCACCTCTCAACTCACTATCCGAAATGGATAAGGCTCGAAGCATTGTCAACAGACGAAAACAAGAAGTTTGAAAACTTCTTGGAAAATGAATTTAAGAAAATGGAATCGGAAACCACTGGAGTAACTGATCTCATTGAACACAAGATCGAGTTAATCGATCACACCCCTCACCGACAGAAGCCTTATCGAAGGAGCGAAGCGGCGCGAAAATTCATTGACCAAGAAGTAGATCGCCTTTTGGAGAAAGGAGACGTTGCCTGAAGTAACAGCAACTGGGCATGTTCGCCAGTAGTCGCGCCCAAAGCAAACGGCAAACTAAGACTATGTATCGACTATCGTCCCGTAAATCGACAAACAGCAACGCCTGCATACCCATTACACAACATGAAGTCGATATTGTCCCAATTACATGAAGCAACATTGATTTCGACATTGGACATGCGCGAGGCGTTCCATCAAATACCAATGGAAGCGAAAAGTCGAAAATACACAGCTTTTGTCGTTGAAAGAAAAGGGTTGCTGGAGTGGGTCAGAATGCCTTACGGTTTGACGGGTGCCCCCTCCACATTCCAACAGCCAATGGACTTACTGAAAAGACGAATAAAAGAAAAGATATCTCAGAGGAACTTACCAAACAAATTTGGAGACCAAATCTTTACGTACCTCGACGATTGGGTCGTAGTTAGTCAAACACTCGACGACCACCTCACGATTTTATCACTACTATTTGAGGTATTACGTGAAGCAAAACTCAAACTCAATCGCGAGAAGAGTTGTTTCGCTTGAAAAGAGGTCAAATTCCTGGGGTATATCATCGACGAATCGGGTATGAGACCGAACCCCGAGAAAATACAACCGATCCTGGATTTCCCAATACCAAGAGATCGGACACAACTTCGACAATTCAATGGACTCGTCAATTGGTACCATCGTCATCTCCGAAATATTGCACGCATCCAAGGACCATTAAACAAATTAACCAGTCCAAAAGTGCCTTGGAATTGGACCGAAGTCGAACAAAAGGCTTTTGACGAAACAAAACAAGCATTAGCCAATGCACCGAGACTCTACACACCGGTGCCAGGACAACCATTCATCTTGTATACAGATGCAAGTGACAGTGGTTTGGGAGCTATTTTGGTTCAAGAAGATCCCGAAACCAAAGAAGAACGATTGCTTGAAGTTTTGAGTCGACCATTACGCGGTGCTGAACTATATT
>JBBLXU010003734.1:0-46956 GCA_037893425.1 Campoplex nolae | reverse complement strand
TAGAAATATTTTATAACTATTACTTAACTAAGAGTATAAAACTCAGAACAAATAGTATGAGGAGAATAATCCAAGTAACAAATTTCACATCAAATCAATCAGGCTCAAGGCATATACCTTAGGATCGCATTGCATTACTACTTACAGACTAACGAAAACTAACTTAATATAGCTCGAGTTTAAGTAAAAAAGAATGAAGAAGAGAATAAAGAAAGAGGCAATGAACACACATTATGCAAAAGCAAGAATTCAATCCAATGCCTCAAGATAAAAAATTGCAAAATCACGATGTCGATAGCAAATAATCGATCTATGGCAAATAATTGCTCACACCTGAGATACAACTTGAAAATACAATCGCTAAGCAACATTCAAAACAGAATGCTGTAATGAATTTACATGAAATTTGTGTGGTATTAATGCTTAATAAATTTAACAGACCAATCGCACTTATCTACTAAATATAGAGTGACATAAAATACAATAAAGTAAGATGCATCAACATGAATCAGAATGAATCAAAACAAAATCGAAATAAAAATAAAAATCAAAATAAATCCAAATTAGAATGCATCGAAAATACATCGCGCGCTCGGAGTCCAGTAGGAGTTTGAGTAATTTTACCTTAAGCACAACGACGCATGTGGAAACAGTAATTTCAGGAGGAAGAGAATTGCCAAAGATAACAACTACGATTCTGAAGGAATAACGAAATGATATTAGTGCGAAAAACGAGTCATGCAACCAAATTAAGATCATCGAGGGTAGAGATAGTTTGACGTTCGGAACCATCCGATTTACGAGCAAAAATCGTGTCATTCATAGCCCACACGTACTGGACACTAAGCTCCTTAGCCTTAGCCCGAGCAGCCAACAGCAATTTATACGTATCGCGAGAATGGCCTTTGCTATTACATATACTGTCTCATTGACAGTGTCTTCATTTACTTTACATATTTATGTATAAAGTTATGTTATTATTTATGCTATTATCACAGGTACTTTTTCTTTTACATATATTTTTAGTGCTCGCTTAAACCTAATTATTGTTGCTTCTTTTTGTATTTTTTCTGGTAATTCATTGTAATTGGCGAAGCCTCTTTGATTTAGTGACTTTTTAGCTGTTTCTGTCCGACAGTATGCGATATGTAGTTTGTTTTTATTTCTCGTATTATAGTTTTGTTGCTCATTCTTTTGTACTATTTCTCTGTTAAGATATTCTGGCCCTATTCTATTCACCATTTTGTACACCATTATACATGTATTATAAAATAATCTTTGGTTAATGCTCATAAAACATAGCGCCTCCAACATCATTCTCACAGGTGTGTATCTGTTACATCGGAGCACAGCTCTCATAGCTCTATTTTGCGTCTTCTGCACCATTTGTATGCTTTCTTTGCTAAAGTGTCCCATTATCGTGCTACAATACTCAAAATGTAGCGCTATTATCGATTTGTATAATACAACTCTTGTGTACATAGATATATGTTTGTTTATTCTATATAAAAAATTAATTTTTTTCGCTGCTTTGCTCGTCATGTATTCCGCTTGTTTATAGAATAATAAATTTTCGTCAATTATTATCCCTAAATATTTAGTTTTATTTACTTCCTCTAGCGTCTCCCCTACTACTTTAATATTGCACCGATTTCTTCTTATATGTTTTCTGGGATCTCTTATCAGCATGAATTTCGTTTTCTGTACATTTAGCTTTAATTTGTTTACATTCAGCCATTTGCTAATATTGTCGAGCTCGTCATTTAGATTCTGTTCTATTTTTTCTGCTTTATCGCTGTGTACATATAAAATCATATCATCCGCAAACATTTTACAGTTGGTGTGTTGCAGTCTTTTAACGATGTCATTAATGTATATAATAAATAACAGGGGTCCTAACACTGAGCCTTGTGGCACATCATGCTCAATTGTTTTTTCTGTTGACATGAAATTATTGTATTTCGTTTTTTGTTTTCTGTTGGTTAGATATGATTTGATCCATTCTTTTACTTTTCCTCCTACCCCATATCCTATGAGTTTTTTTATTAAAATTTTTCTGCTTATTGTTTCAAAAGCACGTTTGAAATCTATGTACACTACTCCTATCATTTCGCCTTTATCCATATACTCTCTCCATTCGATTAATGTTTTTTGTAGTGCCATCTCGCAAGAAATCCCTTTTCTAAATCCAGATTGTAGCTCCATTATTATATCCCATTCTTCCAAGTATTCCATCAGTCTTGTTTGCACTATGCGCTCCAAAATTTTTTCATATATTGGTAAGACGTTTATTGGCCTGTATTCCTCAGCTCTTTTATTCCCTTTTATTTTTTGTATTGGGATAACTGTCGTTGTCTTCCAATTTTCGGGGAATACTCCTGTTTCCAGCGATCTGTTAATGAGATCCAGTACTGCTTTATTATTTGCTCTCCAATTTAATTTCATAATTTCCGTTGTTATACCTTCTTCCGTGCCTTTCTTATTCTCTAGTTTCTTTATTATTATATCTAGTTCTTCATATTCCACTCTTCTGAAAGTTTCGTACCGTAATTGCACGTTCCCTTCCGTGTCTTCATTCTCTTCTGCTTCTTCTATGTCCATCAATATATCCTCAATACTTGTTATGAAACACGAATTGAACTCCTCGCTTATTTTTTTCGGATCTGTGTGTTTATTTCCATCAAATATTATATAGTCTACCTCATTCACTTGTTTTTTTGATCCTATCAGCTCTTTCATTCCTTTCCAAAGTTTTCTTGTATTTGTTTTGTTTCTGTCAATTTTGTTTTCGTAATATTCTCGCTTGCTTATCCTCATCATTTGGACTGCCTGATTTCTTTTGATTTTGTACGTATCCCAATCCTCTCTCTTCTTCGTTATCACCGCATGCTTATATGCTTCGTCTCGATTTTTTGTTGCTTGTTTGACCGCCTTTGTAATCCATGGTTTATTCTCCCATTTCGTCCGTATTGTTTTACTTGTTATCGGCGCTATTTCATCTATCGTTTTTATTGTCGTCTTAATATAGTTATCAACCATTGTATCTACACTTTCGTCGCTATCATATGTGATTCGTCCTAAGTTTTTCTCTAGAAGTTCTATGTACAATTCATCGTCAAAATGACTGTAGTCACGTGTAAAGATTTCTCTACTGGAGTCTTGTTGTCTTTTTTTATCATTTAGCAGGATTTGCACTATCTGGTGATCGCTAATTTTTGGAGTGAGTAGGACTTTTGTGTCGATATTGAAGTTCGCGAATACTAAGTCGATTATTGTTTTCGATGTGTCTGTTATCCGTGTTGGTTCGTTTACATACTATCTGAGTCCTAATCCTGTTAAGTTGCGTATCAATCTTTTGGTATACCCATTGTTTTTGCTTACGTCCAAGTTGAAATCTCCCATTATAATTACTTGTCCTCTGTCCATAATTTTTTCACATTCTTCTGTTATGATATCTATGAATTTTCCGTCGCTCTTGTTTGGGGAGTGGTACACATTACAGATTACCAAGCTTCCGTGTTTCCCTGTTGTTTTTATCGTGCTGATCCACGTATTGCCTTCATTATCCGCATTTGTTATTTCTTCATACCGTGTTGTTTGCTTTATATATGTCAATACACCTCCTGTTCGATTATTTTGGCTGTTACACCTTATGACTTCATAATTTTGTATTTTTATTTCATTATCATCTATTTCTTTTGTTACATGTGTTTCTGTTAGGCATATTATATTTGGTTTGAGCTCTACTACTATTTTTTCTATTTCGTCTTTATGCTTCAAAAATCCTTGCACATTCACCATAAATACATTTTGTTGTTTCCATGTTTGTTTGCGCTTTGATTGCTATTCCGTGCAGTATAGTATATTTTTTTGGGCTTTTGTCGATAATCGTTTATAAGATTCGCATCTTCTGTCTGTCGCCTCGTGTTCCACATTTATTTCTGTGAGTTTAAATTTTTGCACCATATTTAGACAATCACTACATTTTTTAATATTCATCTTACATTCTCTTTCCATATGGGGCCCAGCACATCTTCTACAGCGATGTTCGTTTTTGCATTCAGCTGCGGTGTGATTGTATCCCCAGCATTTGTAACATTGGAGTATACTTATATAGTCGAATACTGCGCATTTTTTCCAGCCCATTTTTATTCGTCCCAATTCTACTAGTTTTTTGTGTGTCTGAGAGTCTGTTTCCATGATAATGCTATGGTCTCCTTTTCTATTCTTACTTTTTTTAACTATTCTGACATTAAAGGACTCAATATACTGTTCAGCTCATTTTGTCTAATAATTTTTTCTATTATCTCTTCGTTATTCATTATCTCTACGTCTTCTTCCACTCCTACTATTTTTAATTTTGGAAGTTTTTTTGCTGGTACTGTTATTTTGGACTGTTGTCCTATTTGTTCTTGCAATGCGATGCTTAACCCATTAACGCCGAGGTAATCAGAATTTTTACTAACTTTTCAACGTGTTTATTTATTATGTTATCGGACCAAAAAAATAATGCAATACCTCTATTCCTACGTGGAAGTCGATGCTCTTTCAGAATCTGAGCTCAAAATTTCGATTAGACACCGAGAAAAAAAAATATGGCCGATTTAAACGTGAAAAACGTGAAAAGTTTCGAAAAAAAATTTTTTCGCATTTTTTTCACAATGATACCGCAAAGCTATCAACTTTTTATAATGATCAGAGGTGATCATGGCACTCGAACATTAAGAGGAATTTTTTTCAGAAAAATTCATCGACGCGTTTTTTCAAAATGGCGGCGAGAATGAAAAAATTTTATAAAAATCTTAATCTATCGGTTTCTTCAAAACTATGAACTTGAGAAAAAAATTCTAAGAACAAAAATGGCTTAAAATTAGTCGAAGAATACTCTTAAATTTTTTCAGAATTTTTGAAAACAATTTTTAATTTTCGAAAATTTTAAAAAATCCAATTTTTCAAAAATACCTGAAAAATTTTTGGAAAAATTTTCTTCAAGTGTTCCTTGACTACTTCTTTTCTGATTCTGAGGATATACATTGTTTTTTTCTACTCTTAGCATTACCCAGAGACAACTGGGGTGCTTTTTTTCGTGAGTCCCCTTGCCTCTCACGTTTCGGGTGCTTTTTTTCGTGAGTCCCCTTGCCTCTCACGTTTCGGGGTGCTTTTTTCGTGAGTCCCCTTGCCTCTCACGTTTCGGGGTGCTTTTTTCGTGAGTCCCTTGCCTCTCACGTTTCGGGGTGCTTTTTTTCGTGAGTCCCCTTGCCTCTCACGTTTCGGAGTGCTTCTTTTCGTGAGTCTTCTTGTCTTTCATTTTAACATTTCTTTTATCAGTGCTTTTTTGTCCAACAATTATTGCATACATATAGATTGCATTTTTCACAATAGATCCTTGTTCTTATTGGACATCTTTCATTTGAACAATTTTTTAATTTGTCCCTATTAGATCGTGTATGAAGTGTTTTACTTGTTTGACCTTTTCGAATATAATATTTAGCAATTGAAGTAGCTAACTCTTTTATTCCACTTTTTTCTTTCCATCACGTGTAGCATTGAAAATTACGTGGGCATTTGTAATGGATGCCTGTATAAATCTTATAAAAACGACCCATGTCCATTTTTTGGAACGTATACTTGGAAGTACATTACTGCAGTGTCCATCATGCACGTCAACACCACCCATAAATTTGTTGTACAAATGAAAAGCTTGCAGAAAAGGTATATCAGTTTTGGATCGAGCCTTTGAACTATATCTTCTCGAAGTTGATAGTGGACTTACACCTGCAGCAGTTGAAGCTATTGAAACGGGCTTCGAATCCATAATAGTGATGAAATTTATGCCACTATTTCGATCATGTTTTACAATATAAGTACCTCGTGGAGCTTTCTTTTCAAGTATATTCTTTTCTTTGACTCGATTGTCTCTGATAGTGCCAGTGCATTTCAAACGTAATTTTTGCAAGTGTAAAATTAAATCCATATTTGTAAAAAAATTATCAAAGTACAAATGAAATGCAGGGATTTTATTATAATTTATTAGCCGAAAAAAGGTTCTAATAAATGCAATACTACACGAGTACCTAAAGCACATTTTACTAATTTGTTTCCGGTTTGGGAACCTTTACCGCAATATAGATCTAAATTTAGTAAATAGCCGTCTGAAGTGCATAAACCCCAAAATTTCAAACCAAACCTTATTGGTTTCCCTCGAATAAATTGTTTCAAAACAGTTCTTGCATAAGACTTGGCCATCATTTCATCAATAGATATAGAAGTTTTCCATATTCCGAACTTTAGGAGGTTGTTTTGGAAAAGTTTCAACATCGAACGAACCCGCCAACCTCTATCGTTTGGATCTTGATTTCTTCAAACTTATCGCGAGTCATTGCAGAAGAAACAATTTCACTAGATAAGAATGGATCAGATGACCAATAATCTCTCTGAGACTTTCTTTTATTGAATGAACTGAAAATAACTATACCTATAAAAGTGTCAAGATCTTGTAATTTCAGATCATAATAATTCTCTTTGGACGCATCAATTATATATTGTTTCATTTCGGCGGAATAAAAGGTTTCAAACAATTGGAAAGGCTCGCACGCCTGTATATTCTTTTTTGTAGCTTCAGATAATAATATTGTTTCTTCACAAGTGTTTGGATATGATTTCTCGCCATCGATCCAAATGAATTCGTGATTTTTTTCAAGTTTATCCAAGTTTTCAGAATAAGCAGCACAAGCTTTTTTATAAGTAATATTTGGTATTGTGAATTCATGTTCAGAATCTGAATCAGATATCGAATCACAATCGGAATCAGAATCATCGGGGCCAGAATTGTTTGCATTCGGAATCAAAATGTTTTCTTCGGAATCACTATCCGAATAATCTGATTCATACTCTGCATGCAATGAAGCAGAAGATTTTGAACGTTTTCGTGACATAACAAATGTATTGAAAAAGTGAAAACTGATATTTTTTTATATGCTTTACCTATAATTCATGTAAAAATTGTACACAACATGTGTGTCCATGCACAAGTGAAAGGATATACGAGTTTGTTCGTGAATTTTGTAGTGGTAGATAGAAACAAAATTTTATGTACCATTCAAGAAAATTTTTTTCTCTAAACCTATAGACTTTACGAAATAATTTTTCACAACAAAAAAGTCTTAAAATTAGTCAAGGAACACTCTCAAATTTTTCAAAAAATTTTTCAGGTATTTTTGAAAAATTGGATTTTTTGAAATTTTCGAAAATGAAAAATTGTTTTCAAAAATTCTGAAAAAATTTAAGAGTATTCTTCGACTAATTTTAAGCCATTTTTGTTCTTAGAATTTTTTTCTCAAGTTCATAGTTTTGAAGAAACCGATAGATTAAGATTTTTATAAAATTTTTTCATTCTCGCCGCCATTTTGAAAAAACGCGTCGATGAATTTTTCAGAAAAAATTCCTCTTAATGTTCGAGTGCCATGATCACCTCTGATCATTGTAAAAAGTTGATAGCTTTGCGGTATCATTGTGAAAAAAATGCGAAAAATTTTTTTTTTCGAAAATTTTCACGTTTTTCACGTTTAAATCGGCCATATTTTTTCTTCTCGGTGTCTAATCGAAATTTTGAGCTCAGATTCTGAAAGAGCATCGAATTCCGCGTAGGAATAGAGGTATTGCATTATTTTTTTGGTCCGATAACATAATAAATAAACACGTTGAAAAGTTAGTAAAAATTCTGATCACCTCGGCGTTAATGGGTTAAGGGCTTCAAGAATAATTCTGCGGATATGAAGGAAATGTTATTCTACTTTTATGCTAGTGCTTATGCACTAAGAATGTACAACACAATTCCACAGAGAATAATGCAAAAAACAATTATACATAAAAGCGCAAATACGTGTACAAATGCACGCGTTGTATTTACACGTATGTATCGCACTGATTCACTGAAAATATTACACATAAACTTGGCGTGCATGGTTTTCAAATATTACCTCGGGAAGACAAAGTTAATGAAATATGCTATCCAGATCGAAATTGAACTATTTCTTCTATCGATTGTGAACGAAGTCCATTCCCTACATAGAACGCGAGTCCCAATTGATGATTTAATGGACGTAATAAATTACTATCATATATGGAAAAAATGGAAAAAAAGTCGAATGGATAATCGATTGAGATGAACTGAAAAGATGGGTGAATAGGTGATAGTTGAACAGTATATATCGATGAACGGATAAGATGATCGAATTCATGAAACGATAAATCGATGGGATGAATGAAGAGTGAAATTGTATAAATAAAACGAATGGAGAAAAGATGTACACATGCACTGAGAAAAGAGTTTAGTTGAATTAACCAAGGCTTCATAGAATACGTCGATAGAAATATTTCGTTCATTCAAAAAATCGTTAAGTTGCACGAATTATTAATTTTATTTCACTAAATAAAGAGATACCAATTGAATCAACCAAATGAGATTTGTTGTCGTGGATTTTGTTGGATCAACGTAAGATATTTTTCATTTAATGAAACTAATATTTAGTATGATAGAATTAATACTTGGAGTCGAGCTGCTACCGCGTCTCTTGATATTACATTGGACGTATTTCACGAAGCTATTTGGTTGATTCAACTATTCTCTTTTCTCAGTGTGGAACTTGAATCGTTTATGTGTCTTAATTGTGATCCTATCTATCCGTTCGACCGTCCGCTCATTTTTTGATCGTACGGACGGACGATTAGATAAGCTACATGAATAGATGGTTAATATGAACGAATAAATAAACAGACGAGTAAATGAAAACATGGGTAGATACATTCGAATTCTTTCAATGTACAGATGAATGGAGTGTTCCTTCGCCGAGGTAATATTTGAAAACCATGCACGCCAAGTTTATGTGTAATATTTTCAGTGAATCAGTGCGATACATACGTGTAAATACAACGCGTGCATTTGTACACGTATTTGCGCTTTTATGTATAATTGTTTTTTGCATTATTCTCTGTGAAATTGTGTTGTACATTCTTAGTGCATAAGCACTAGCATAAAAGTAGAATAACATTTCCTTCATATCCGCAGAATTATTCTTGAAGCCCTTAAGGTGACAAAAGCTTTAGCAGATACCGTTCATGATGTAGATGATTCCATGCAGAAACCCGTAATTCATTCACCATTCTTGGCTACGTTGAAATGATTTCATTTTTTTTTCAATCATGAGCGACAATTTCCAACTAGATATTATTTCGATGTACGATAGCTTCTTATATATCGAGAAGGCCAACATTTTTATAGCATGTTTTTTTTTCCAAGTTAAAGTAACTGAGCACATACCAAGAGTGAAAAGAGTGGATAAGAATCGGTAACTTGAATTTTTCCTCAAAATTACGATGAATATTATTAATCATTGTTTTTGAGAATAGAATGGGTATTTTATAATGAAGTTCACGTCTTTTAATAATTGGCGTTCTTTTTTTACTTTTTAAAAGTTTTTTACGATTTATTTCCGTTCTTTTTGAAAAACGGTCATACTTACATATTGTCTTAAAAATTGATGTAATAACGTAAAAAATATAGAATGGTTATTTTACAGCTAAGGCTGCTCCTTTTAATACTTGGCGTTCTTTTTTTACTTTTTTAAAGTTTTTTAAGATTTATTTCCGTTCTTTTTGAAAAACGGTCATACTTACATGCTGTCCCATAAAGTAATGTAATAACAGAAAAAATATAGAATGGTTATTTTACAGCTAAGGTCGCTCCTTTTAATACTCGGCGTTCTTTTTTGACTTTTTTTATTTTACATCGTTTTTAACTTAAACATAAACTTGAAAAAATTGCTCGCGATGATAAGAAATAGCTCTGCCATGTAGCTATGTACAGTTTCAGTTTATTAAATTATTTTACTTTTTAACCGATAAATACCGTAACATATGTCACCAGTTTGTAAATATTAAAGTTTATAAGATGCGTTTTCTGACAGTGTTAAAAACACTGCTTCATTTATGAAAGTCGAAAAGACCTAACTTATTATCATTTCTCTTTTCCGAAGATCATTACTCAATTTATTCCTTGCCAAAAGAATATAACAGATGTAACCTGGAAAGATGTTTTTTCTTTCAAAAAGTTGAGATTATCATGACCTGATCAGTAAAAAAATGCTATGCATCGGTCTTGCTAAATCTCGTATAATTTTTCGAGACGGCTTTACCGTATGAGAACATCCACATATTTTTATTGTCACATCATGTTTTCCTGCAAAACTCATACTCGAATACAGCATAAAATGAAATGTATTTAAGGCTGTTATGTAAGAGTCATAGGACGATCGCATAGGACTGTGGATGTCTCACTCATAGTCGTAATGCTCGTGTGTTCATTTTAACAATGAGCAAACGCAATGATCGAGATGTTACAGCTTCGATCAATCATAACTGAAATGTAGTAAAAAGACAAGAAATTAATTATAGCAATTTTTTTGATACTCTAACTAATGAATTTTAAGATAGGTCGATCAACAATTATGTCTCTTGGATGACACAAATGTGAAGTTGGAAATGCGACAAACTGTTGAACATACGAAAAGGATTTTATCGTTAAAATCTTCTTAAAGATAGATAAAGAGCTCGCTAACATAACTCAGGACCACTATTACATTTTAGATGCGAACAGAAACAACGACATTTGATTTGTGAAACTTACATAGACAATGACGAAAGGACATGAGCATACGATTGAACAAATGTAGGTGTTTTTTGTTCAATGACATTGTTGAACGTTACTTAAATCCTATCAAGTGAAGGGTATGGATAAGTCAGGCCATCTGCTTCCGGTTTTGGGAGTCTAAATTTTCTGCTCAGTTTGTTGAATTCGAATGAAAATATTTTCAGCACGGGAAAAAGTGAAAAAGCTGAAACTTTATTGCTGTGAAACAAACAGCATGGAAAAATTATTACTTTGGAATGAACATAATATTTCTCAGGCTTATCGAACGGATTCATACCCTTAGGGCAAAAAACGCTATTCAAGCAGTCGCAAATACCGAAATCGTGTAAAATACAAAAAATATTCATTAATTCACTCACAACACACACAAACTCTGTAATATTTTCTCAGCCACTAGCAGACATAAAGACGCATTCCAATCAGTTATGTACATAAAAAATGCACTTTGTAATGATTCAAGAATGCACCTAGTATTCACAGGGTTTTTGGATATTCCCGAAATACATTTGAATACGGTTATCGCACGTATAGCATGTGTAAATAATTCAAAAGCACTTAGTTTTTCATGCGTGATGGAATGATTACTTCCGTAACGCTAACCAAATACAAATTCAGCAGTTCAGATCTTATTTCACGAGAATTCGGGAATTGAACCACCATTAAAAATGTACAGTTCAAAAAATAAAACATAACATTCGATCTATTTTTTATCTACAATACTCGCAGTCATCATAATTAACATAAATCACCGGTAAAAATTTTTGTTTGATATATTAACATTTTGAAGGGTATGAAAGAGTACAATCAAAAGTATAATAGAAAAAAATTTCCAACGTGGTCAAAGCTCGATTTGGCTATCAAAATAGAAGCTTGATATGAAAGAAACTGAGTTAAAATTACAAATAATGTTGAGAAAAAAGAACACTTCACCGACTATCATTGCATTTAAACAGTTAAAAATTCTATTAAACTTTTTTATGTTGACAATTATTTTATAAGGAGCGGAGCAGGAGAAATAAAAATAGCGATTTAACATAACGATACACCTGGGGGCACTGTGACATTCCAAATTCTACAGAAACATTTATTTGTTTCACTCATCAAAAAACCTTGCTATTAATGTTCATTGTAACCAACCATTGTCACGATGTAAAAAGTATTGTATTATTTAAACTATTGCGTGAAAAAATGTTAAAATGCCTCCAGGTAGTTTGTTTCCCACCGATAACTCAAGATGAGATGAGCCCCGAAAGTTGCGAATTTCTTTGCGCACAATCGAACAGCCGCAATAAAACCGGGTTTTTGTGCCCTACTCAGGAACGCGCTGGAGCCGCGGATTCATGTATACTGAGTAATTAAATAACTGCAAAAGCACATAAACATAATATAATAAAACAAACCGTGAAAATATTATAGGATTTTCAATGGACCATGGTAAAACGCGCTGAAGCTGCGGATAAGAGCGCCCTAAATTGTCAAAAACTTGCAACGTATAATAAGTCATCAGCGCTGCACTTGTAATCATTATCAGTTACAAATTATGTGAAAACTTTTTGTAAAAACAATATGTAAACATCTTTACCATTCCGTGGCCAACTCCGCTTCTCTACTTTCAAATCGTCAGCACTGATCCAACCGGTGCCCGTACTTCGCAGCATACTAGTAAAATGGCCATGCTGAAGATTTTCTCCATGATGGAAAATTGCACTGAGAACTTTATAATTGTCCTGATTAATCCGTACTGTTGACGTGGGTATTGCCTTGATATTACATTTTTTCTTCTCCATTTTACCGTTCGTCATTCCAAAAAGTAACAATTGAACAACCACAATAGTTTTCAATGAAGAATATTCAAACCTATCTACTACACCAGGAGTATGACAAACCGTGCAAAGCCGATCAGTTCTTAACGACTTTTCCACGTTATAATTAATTATATATTGTAAATCGAAGGCCGCTTTTTGTGATTTGGGTAACACGAGAGAAATAATGTTATTTGGACGGATATTAGTTATTTTTGAACCACAGCTACAACATGATGATACACTAGTTATTTGGTGTTTCACAATATTTCTCAGGGCGATTAATTTTTCGAAAAGTGAAATGAAAAACGCGCCAGGATCTTGTTGAGGTTTATTGATGAATGGCTCACCAACGATTCCTCTCACTGCATACACATCAACTTTCGTATCATTGTTACGTCCCGAGCGGGAGATTTGAGTGGGATCGGCGAGTGCTCGATTTAGGAGTGGCGTATGAATTTTATGGTGGGCCACTTGTGAGTCTTGCTTGAGCCTTACCTGTTTCCCGAACACATTTATTATATTATTGGGTATGCGTGACCCTTTAAAGTGTAGGATCCGGAGTTGGAAAGGGTTTCTCAACTCCAGGAGCGATGTCGGAGATCTTTTAAATAAACACTATGTCGATGAACTGTCGATGAATTGCGGATAATATAATGTTTATTTATTAATCGTTAACTTACACTACACTTTGTCTTTACAATTATCTTGTTTTTAGGTTGAGGTTCAGATACTTAATTCTGAGTTAGCTGACTATTTTAGTTTATGAATGAAGAGGATTTCGGACGCGATTAACACTTGATAATTGTTCAGAGTCTGAATATAAAGATATATTAGAGTCTCGATGATTTAGATTGTTAGAATGAGTGTTAATGCTTTCGAAGTCCGATGCTAACTGCACTATTCACTGAGTTGTTAGTCTAATTGGAGTTAGAGATGAGGATGCATTTTTGGGGGTAGGATGCTGTAGAGGGGAGTTGTTCTTTACGGTTTTTTAGTTTGGATTGGGTAATAGGTCATAAAGTGAATGACCTAATTTGGTGATTGGATGTGGATATAGGGAGACTTTTCCGGAGATATGATTGGAGGAAAAGTTGCTTGAGATTTCTTAGAATTAAGAAAAGTGCGTTGGGCGGAAATTCTAAGATATGCACGTGTTCCACTTGAAATTGGAGCATGCGTTTGGAAAGCGTGAGAAATGTGAGTTCTGCCAAATGTTTCTGGTTTTTGTAGGGTTCTGGAAAATGTAAATTTGAGAGTGAGTTTCTATTGCTCTGTTCGGATTTTGTCGAGATTTTGAAGAGATGTGGGAAATGTCGCGGATGTAATAAATTTGAGGATTAAGGGTAGTCTGGGAAAGTCCTTAGACGGTTCCCATCGGAGTCATGTAGAAGATTTTTGTGGCGACTGAAAGTCGAGTCGTCTAGTGCACATGTGCAGCTCGCTAGTTGTTCTAAGGATTAGAAAGCGTTGTAAAAATGGTTATGGGTATCGAATGTTTAGGAGGAAGTTTTGTTTTAAGATTTATGTTATATTTGAGAGTATGTACGATTGAACAATCGTATATACTCGAATATTTGCTTATCATTAGTTATCGACGAATGATGATGTAGTTTTATAAAAGTGTACCGTCTGATGATACGTTTTGTATAAGGTGCAATGAAAAATTTATGGGGGGCTCTTAGCGTAAGGCTAGGACGTAACATCATCACTCATGTATGCTTTAACAATAGATTCCAAATTAAAGATTTCTCCGGAATCTCTCAACATAGCTTCTCGAATGGAAGGACAGTGTAGCATACATTGTAAAGTTGCATTTGCATAGCACGATAAATGATCATCATTAGCAAGCCCTTTCACATGAATGGGAATAGCGTCATTTTTAGTGTTCAAGAGACTCGGTAGAGTCTCGGGACAAGTACATTGACAGCCTGTCGTCTGCTGGCCCGAGGCTCGCCGAGATTATACTTTCTCGAAACAAAACTTTTCGCGGTGGTGGGGGTAAAATTGGCATGTCATTTTATTGAATTACGAAGCTCAGAAGCAATTGAGGAACTTAAAAATTTAACTGTTAGCTGATAAAGAAATTCTCTTTCGATTGCGCCCAAAATCAGCATGATCGGTCGCGTAATTGCTGAGAAAAAACTTTGGACGGGCTCAAGATTATGCAAAAGTTACCAACACATTCAAGAATTTGACGTGTCTGTATACAACACCATGATAGGCCTAGACGCCCGCCTCAAGACCCATTTCTATCAAAGCCAGTCTCCAGTGACAGCTGCAGAGAGAGAGAGAGAGAGAGAGAGAGAGAGAGAGAGAGAGAGAGAGAGAGAGAGAGAGAGAGAGAGAGAGAGAGAGAGAGAGAGAGAGAGAGAGAGAGAGCAATGACTACTACGTTCACACGGAACTCTTATTCCGGATTAATTAATCGGGTTTATTATGCCCGATATATATGTATATACACCCCATTATAACCAAATCGGAATAAGAGTGCCGAGTAAGCGTAGTGTATGACGTCTACACAGTGAAAGGGTTATTAACGGAGTTTTGACATAATCAAGTGCAGGACGTCCGAAAAATTTCGATTAATAGATTTAATAAAAATATCCAACGGAGATTCTGAGTGAAGTTCTGTAATGATAAAGTGCGAGATTAGCGAGTAAATTGGATAAATTGTGAAAAAAAATGATCTCAGAATAAACTTTTGACCAGACTGGTAAGCATTTTTTTTCGTTCCTGTGTATTAAAATCTCGCAGTGAACATATTCATCTACAAAATATAAAAATGCAAAATAAAATCAACAGTTATGGGTTATATTCACAAGCTAAAAGTGCGGATTGTAATTATATACAGTCTCCATAGGAGTTTATATGAACCAAAATATTTACAAATTTTAGAAAAAAGAAGTGATATAATCGCAAAAATCCCCTCACGGGGAAAAAACGTGGACAAGTACATTGGTGGTCCCTTGTTTTCTTATGATATTAAAAAAAAATCCAAAACGCCGCTTAGAAGAATACAAAAAAGTTGCAAAATAAATTAAGATCTGTTGAAATATACGTGGCCAAATACGGAAGCTTTACTGCTTTTCAATAAATTTTCAAATACGGTTTGATGTTGATAGAAAAAATAATAAAGTTCGGAAATTCAACTATGTCACCAACCAAATTGCAAACGTAAAAAAATTAGATAGTAAAAAAATTCTGAACGAAGTACTTGGCGAGTTCGTGATCATGATCTATACACTACGCTAATTTCATGGAAAAATCCTCGCCAAGTACTTCGTTCAGAATTTTTTTACAATCTAATTTTTTTACGTTTGCAATTTGGTTGGTGACATAGTTGAATTTCCGAACTTTATTATTTTTTCTATCAACATCAAACCGTATTTGAAAATTTATTGAAAAGCAGTAAAGCTTCCCGTATTTGGCCACGTATATTTCAACAGATCTTAACTTATTTTGTAACTTTTTTTGTATTCTTCTAAGCGGCGTTTTGGATTTTTTTTTAATATCATATTTCAATTTTCTCTTGACATTCTAAAATTCTTGCTGGCACTGCCCATATTCTGTCGCATACCTTGGTAATACGCTGTTTAGAGATGCTGATAGCCACGAGATCGGGCCTATACAATTTTCGCAAACGGTTATACTCCATTATAGCGTTTTCATTTGCTTTTACCGAAGCAGGATCATAATTGATGAGGTGCAAACCTTCGATCTTGGTAATGCGCGATAAAGCAACGTAAATTTGTCCAAAGACGAAAATGGAACTTGCAACTTCTACGATAGCATGTTTTAAACTGAGACCCTGACTTTTATGAATGGTCATACCGTAACTGAGACATATAGGGAACTGCTTTCTTACAATAAACGCTCGATCCATAATTTCGAATTTAACGTTGGAACGTTCCAATGAGTATTCTAAACCCGATGGCAATAAAACATGGATACTGTCAACGTCACCACTTTTAACATCTCGTTTAACGGAAACGATTTTACAAATCGTACCATTCACGAGACCCAAAGTCACATCAATGTTTCGCCGTATCATTATTTGTGCTCCGATCTTCACAACTATGTCTTTAGCTAATCCGGCTGTTCTTGAGCTACCTTCTTCATCAGTACATAAGGCTTTTGTAACTTTTTTTTTAAGATAAGCTGGACAATCTATGGTATCCTGTGCTACGAGGTGTATCTCCTCAGAATGGATTCGCGTCAACATGGCTGAATTCAATGTATCGCATTGATTACAAGTCGGGAGTAAACAAACTGTATCTGCCGGAAGAGTACGCATGTAATCACATAATTCGGACAAACGACCATCAATCGATTCTGCCTTGAACTGCAATTTCCGAGACTCCAGAATCTTCGTATCTGAGTCTGTAACTGCGCCTATACGAATTCTGGACAAAATATCCCTATACCTAGTATCGTCTTTCTGGCGCATGTTAATTCTCAGTTCATCATAAGAGAATAATTGTGACCATAAGTCAAAAGATCCAATCGCCCCGATGTATTTTTCAATTTTATCTGCTGACAACTTAACAAAAGCTGGATCTTCATGTACAGGTGGTAGCTGCAACAAATCTCCAAACAGAAGTACATGTTTTTGACCGAACCAGCCATTTTCAGAATCTTGGGTATTGAATATTTCCGCCAATCGTAAATGAATGTACATAAGAGTAATGTTGGAAATCATGGATACTTCGTCAATTATTATTAAAGACACATTTTTAAGCTCAGCTCGCAACAACTTGAGGACCCCATCAGAAAGCTGTCTATACTTAGCAGTTCGGCCATGTTCAACCGGTAATTGAAGAAAACGATGTACAGTTAAACCATCGATATTGAATGCAGCTATTCCCGTTGGAGCAGTAACTGCGGTATCTTTTTGAAGATGTTTTTTAATCCAGGCTCTTATAGTTTTTATTAAGAAACTTTTTCCGGTACCTCCCTCTCCACTCACGTAGAGTCGAAGAATCTCCTTATCTGAAGAGACAGCACTTGTGACCTGGTCAAAAATACGCCTTTGATCTGAATTTAATTCTCCTACCATCTGCGTAACATTCTCAACGTCAATCATGTTAGCACCATCTTGAAAATCTTTTACAGCTTCTTCGACCTCAATGGGGACGCATTCTAACACATCATTATTATCGAAAGATTCAGCCGCATTTTCAGGACTATCTTTCAATAATAGTTTCTCAACGTCTTCATTGACATACTGTATTGCCTGCTGAATTTCATCTATTTTATCGTGATATCGTAGTCCATCGGCAAGTTCTGTCTGCATCGACGAAAATGCCTCGGCATAAGTATCTCTACCGTTTTTGAGATCATCGATATTTCGCCATGTTTTAAATAATAATAGCAACGTATGATAGTATCGTTCTGGTTCGGTTTTCACGTTATACATATAATGATTTATAAGACATGCCCGGGAACGTTTTTTCAAAAATGTCGACGGACCAATTTCATAAACTTCTGGGATTGTTTTCGGTTTTATTTTCGTAACATCGTACCATCTAGCGAAATCATAAAGATTGATGGATTCTAATGCTTCAGGCCGATTTGGATAATATGTATCGATCAAGGATGGGTAGAATAAATCTGTCGATTCGGGATCAAGTGATTCAATGTCTTTACGACTTTTTAATTTTCGACTTCGGATGACACTAACATCCAACCATTTGATAGTCGTTTTTGGATCAGTCCCCCACAAGGAATGTCCAAGAATACTGTCGGCTGCTTCAATTGCACCACATTCACGATGATTTAATAGACGCATAGCCCAATTCCAAAGACGACTCACTAAAGACTTGGAGGAATTAATAATTTCGAACGGTCCCTGGAAATTGCTTTTTTCCGGTTTGGAAACATATTTTGTGACATACGCCGTTAGAACGGTAGATTGTTCACCTATGAATTGAATATCCATATTGCCTTCCCAAGCACAAAGTATGGCTGGGTTATAATCATTAATGTTAGCTTCAGCTGTACTACGTGGTAGATCATACAATCGACTTCGCGTTTTAAGTTTTTTTCTACCGGCGATAGAAACAGCAACATCGCGAAGTTGAAAAGTTTCAGTTAATGGACGCGGATGACCAAATTTGCAGCGTCGAGAAAATCCAGTTTTTGTTTTCTTACTGCGTAAGCAGTAAGTATTGTGAACGTGCTTTTGATGAGCATTGACCCGTCGATATAAATCGGGCGAAACGTTTTTATCAGGCATCCTGCATGTAACGTATTTCATTATGAATGCAGTGATTTCATCGCGTGATGACTTGCCTATTATCGGAGCGTCTTTAACCCAAAGCAATAAGTGAAAATGAGGTGCACCTCTTGTTTGATACTCAAGACGCCAAAAATAATGTTCAACTCTGCCCAGAGGATTGGCGGCTGAACAAATAAAGTCTAGCATCCCTTTGAATTTAATATTCATAAATCTCGCTACTGATATGGGATCATTCACGATGAGTTCCATCGGAGTAACATTAGAATAAGCTGAAATATCGTTAACTTCACGAAGATATTCGAATAAATCGTCCCATTGCCATTCACTAGGACTAATAGTCAAAAACCAAGTGGCAGGGCCATAGTCACGAGTCATGGCTTTCAAATTACTCCGTGGTATTCTCCAAAATTGATCCGTATTACGCAACCTTGAATATATTGAATTCAAGTTAGATTCAAGCTGATCATTAGACAATTGGTCTAAATAACTAGCTGCCGTGTACTTAACCCTGGGGTTTGTGATGTTCAGTTTGTGAAAGATACCAGCATTAAGCTGTCGCTTGTAATTATCGTTCAAAGCATAAAAAAGATATTGAGCATCTGACCGATATTGACGATGCTTGGACATAAACCGAGATTTCCAATACTCAAAATGTGTAAGACGTACAGGTCTTTCCTGAAGTTGGCCATTATAGTGCCATAGGGATGTAAATGAGGAAAACATTGACAAACCAAATCAGGGAGACGTTTGTCTAAAGGAACTTCGTTGACTTTAAGCATTTGGTAAATATCTGTTGCAGATTCATTAATTCTTTTCTCGTGTATTGGACAAATAGTGTACGGATGATAAAAACTGTCAGTTTTTGCTTTCTGGGTCAAAATAGCCGATTTTTTTTCGTTTTTGTCTAAATCGGTGTTTGATTTTTTATTACCATTTGGAACAGAACCATCTACTGTACAATCGCCTTCTTCAAACTCAACGTCACAGAAATTTTTAGACAACAAATCGTCAGCGCACATCGGTAGCTTTATTTTGAAATAAATAGGATTATTTTGCTTCAGCCATATCAAAGCTTTCAGCACTTTGTTTTTATCTACCAATCGTTCCCATACTAATTTAGATTTAGTCGGTATACCACGAACTAATATATATAATTCGTGATTTATATTAATCGGTTCAGTATCCGGACAAATTTTTTTCAGTGTTTCCTCCATCGGCAAAGGTAATATAAAATTATTACCGACCGCTTTTGGAATCAAATGTTTTTGTGGCAATTTCTTGTTCATAACAGTACCTAATCTTTGAACCACTTGAAAAGCTTTAGCTCGCTGAATCAATATTTTCTCAAATGTATTGAGCTCTGATATTACCGAAGGTGCTTTAGGACTATCGAGATTATTGAGAATGCAAGTGGGAGGCATTATATCCGCCTTCAATTTAGCGTCACAGCTACGGCATATGTAATTTTCTTCCTGAACTGTTTCATATTTACTAAGGAATTCCCGCAGCTGATCCCAAATTTGACCATATCTTGATATCTTGGACACTTGTATGTTCATGAGAGTACTTTTGATACAAAGCTTCTCACACGATATACATGCAAGGCGTGGTAAATCCATGGTACGCTTGACCTTTGTGTCTTGAATGCTAATTTGTATTGAGACCTTATTTCAGTTTCATTGAGATTGATTTCTAAAGAATCTGATTTCAAGCCTGCTGCCTTCTGCTCAGCTTGATCTGCAATAGCCCGAAGTTGTTCAACGTCGCCATTATTCAATTTTTCATCCAAATCGAATAACTTTTTATACAAGAATATCAGATGGTGCACCAATCTTTTGATCCGTCGTATTATCGGAAAATGTGGGGATAGTACTTGTATACACAAAAACTTTGAAGAACAAGTTTTTGGATTAATATAACAGCCGTGAGAATGGCCGAGTTTTTCATTGGTAGTTTTATTGGAACATTTCCAAATCTGTTCAATGAACTCAACGATTTTGGATAATTTACATGTAGTTAATTTGTGATAAAACACTTTCAAATCATTCAACATTTCAATACCATAATCATTCGTTTTACACAAATGACTACAGTTCCACGATTGTTGTGTTTTTTTCTTTGTTTTTATCAGCGGTAAAACGTTAATAGCCTTACCTTCTGAGTTCATCATAATAGGTTCTGATCGGTTCAAAGGATGATAAGAAGTTTCCGCGAAATAAGCCTCTGTTGAAGCACTGTGCATCCTTTGTCCGCACAATATCTGAATGTATTCTTCACTGTTCGATACCGGGCAATTGGCAGCACGTGTGAGACACACTTCAGCTTTTTCTTTAGCAATTTTAAACGTTTTATTCATAGCAGTAATTAATGATTGTCTTGTAACAAATGACCATCTAACTAACCGCTCAGCTTCGAGTCGGCAATCTACAGGCGACTGCAAGTCCATTTTCCTAGCAATGTTTTGAATGTATCTTTCCTTTGTAAACTTTGTTTTAATGCAACGGTTATTCCGTATGAATCTGCAATACTTTTTGACAATTGTAGTTGCCGTTTGTATTTGAAGATTACGCCCAATATATTTATGATTTTTTCTAATTCGACCTACACTTGTAATTACTTTATTGTACACTTTGTAATTACAAGAAGCATACTTATTGCGATTGGGCGATTTATACATCAATGGAATATTTGACTTGAATGCGGTCGGTATTTGAACATCTACTGTAGGAGCTTTATCTATCAGGGGTTCAAACGTTTTAGATGTGCGTAGCGGTATTTTTTCGCACAGGTTATTTGCAAAAACATAATTCAATGGGACTTCATTGTGTCGATTTTCCCGGGAACTAGTAACTGATGTTTTTTGTTCCCCTTCGTTAGCTAATGAGATGGATTTTATTTGATGTATCAAATTTTTCTCGTCATAAAAGCTGTGAAAATTATCAATTTCTGTGTACTCTGGAGCGGCGTTATTGTCATTGACTTTTTGGTCCTGTGCGCATTGATTTTGTCTTACGGCGTGATTTTTGATCGCCAAATATGGAAAATGTTCCATTTTCTTCAACTCGCGAATTTTCAGTAAATGTTCGCGCATTCTTGCACAATCATATTTCACGGTTTCTGGTTTGATTCCGTAAAATATCGATGTAGCAAACGCCATTGCAAACAATCCGCAATCACGACCATTTGGCTGTAAATCGACTGTTGGGAACAAAACAGAGCCAGTTCTATTTAAATCATAAAAGGGAAACAGCTTTTGTAAATATTGTTCATGATATCTATGCAACGTTTTGGATCCTATCGAATCATAAATGTATATTTTATCCGTATCATAATAACTACAAACCCAATGTCCTCCTACGTGGGCTTCTTGGTTCTTTACAATTAGCTCGGCACAGCTAAATAATATCTGAATGTGTCTTTTGTTCTGCGGTACAGGCTCTATACGATCAGGGTTATAAAGTTTCCACGGTGGCCTTTGCTCAAATTCCGAATTAGATGCTATTCGCAGTATATTGCCAAATTCTTCAATGTGATCATCATTGAGCAGATCGCCATCAGCAATCAAGCGAGTTTGACGGACATCAAAAGATTCTTGATTATTGTTCGGAGGCGTTATCACCTCATTATCAATAACTATAGCTCTATCATTTTCATATTTTGTTAAATTCTGAGACGCTGCAACTTGTTGCATTTGTAAATTCCGTTTAGCTCTGTAGAGAGCTTTTCTTGCAGTCTCTTTTTCTCTATTTGCGATTACTTTCTTAGACTGCGTCGATCCAGATTTTTTCGAAATCTTCACGAATTGGGGGCTGTCATCATTAATTGAATCGAGATTATTGCATTTTCGTTTCTCTTTTTCACTAAAACCTTCGACAGACATATTGTCAACTTTTTTAGTACATTTTTTATCTAGATTGAATCCAGTGATGAAATGAACGTTTATTTTGGTTGAATCAATGCGTAATTTTTTATTTTCCAGTCTACATTTTCGCTGCCTTATATTGGTCTTGCGTTTTTTTTGTACCGACTCTAGTGACGGTATAATAACTGTATTGGTTGCAGCGAGCGGAAAGTGTTCGATTTTCTGCAACTTAAATATTTTTTACAGATGTGTACGCAAGTCTGGTTGGTAATATCTAACATTTTCTGGTTTCAAACCATACAAGATTGATACAGCAAATGCCATTGAATAAAGCGCGCAGTCGTTGTTATTCGGTTGTTTGTCAACTGATGGAAATATGACTGAATGATTTCCTTTCAAATCATAAAACGGAAATAATTGTTGCAAATAAGTCTTATGATCAGGGTGAAGTGTTTTAGCTCCACTAGAATTATAGATATAGATTTTTTTAGTATCATAATAGCTGCAAACCCAATGGCCACCTTGCGGTTCTTTGCCATCTGCTCTTATTAACGTATCGCAACTATACAATATCTGAATGTGATTTTCGTTGGGCATAACAGGCGTTATTGTATCTGGAAAATAAAGACCAATCTGAGGCCTCATTTCAAAAATCGAACTAGATGATGTTTTTAATAACTTTGCGAATTCTTCAATGTGCTCATCATCTAGCCATGCACCTTCAGCTATGCAACGTTCTAGCCGAGCCGAATAATCGCTCAGCGTTTCAGTCATTGCAAATGCTTTTTTAATTGAATTATCTCCTGATTGATATTAATAGTCAACAGGCGCTCAAAAGCGCAATTAGCATAAAAAAATGCTACGTTAAGCTTTGCGCTCTTAGCGACAATGGTTGCGCTCTAAGCGACAATAGTTGCGCTCTAAGCGACAATAAGACGCAACGACACGTCAAAATGATTGAAAGTGTCAGTAAAAATGTTGACACTTCCAGTGGTGAAAATTATGGATTTATAAGGGGTTGAATGAAGGAACCAGGGAAGTGTGAATAAAAATAATAAGGAAAGGAAAAAATAATAAATTCGTAATAGAAACACCAACGATGAAACCTGGAAAGAAAGAAAAATAATGCGCTATGGTAAAGAAAAGAATACCCGGAATATAGTTTGTTGTCAACATTCAAATTGTAAATACACTCCCAATCACAAATTTGGGTTCACCCGTTGAAATTTCCGTCCACAGTAAAAGGTTGATAGCTCAATCAAAAATCGACGTAATCAAATTTAGCAAACGTCGTTTTGGAGTGGACAAATTGAACTTCATATGACCATTTCGGAATATTTTTTACGATTTTTTTCTAAGCTGAGACGCGCTTTAGAACAAGGCCGTTTTTCGACAAATTTTTGCCCTTCGAAAATTCGCTGCCTATCTAGTGGAAATTTTTGTTTCGAATTCTCTCTACGACAGCTTCAAAAGCAATACCAAAAGCTTCATTTTCGATTTTTAGAAAGTTCTGTGTGATTTTTTTCGCGAAGTTATTCCAATTTTGGCTAAAAACGAGGAGTTTTAGGAAATGCAATGTATCTCAAAAACTGTGGGGGTTAAGGGGAAATGTCAAGAGGGTAAAAAGTTTTGTGGGTTCATAATGGACTTGCTGTAATTAGTTTTAGGAAATGCAATGTATCTCAAAAACTGTGGGGGTTAAGGGGAAATGTCAAGAGGGTGAAAAGTTTTGTGGGTTCATAATAGACTTGCTGTAATTATTTTAGAATTTTTCTTTAAAATTAATTTTGTAAATATTTTTAGTCTGAACTCGCCTGAGAAAAGTGGTGTAACCCGAGAATTATGGGGTTTGGGACAAAATTTCAAGAGAGAAGAAAGTTTCGATTTATGACTTCGATCTCACTGAAATTAAAAAAAAAAATTTATGTCGAATTTTCTTCTCCACATGAGCGAGGTGCTTTTTGAGATTTTATCGTGATACCCACACCATTTTAGCACAAAAAATAGTTCCTTTGTTAGTAGTTAATTTAGTAAAGTGCACTTCCTCCAAAATTTGAAGCAAGTGTAAATCACTAAATTACTCGACAACGCAGTCCTCAAAGCCAAAGGCGATTTTTTCGACGAAAAACGCGTATAAACCAAGTAAGAGATTTGATCAACTAACAAAAGAACCATTTTTTGTGCTAAAATGGTGTGGGGATCATGACTAAATTCCAAAAAAGCACCCCACTCATGTGGAGAAAAAAAATTCGACATAAAAAAATTTGAAAAAATTTCAGTGAGTTCAAAATCATAAATCAAAACTTTATTCTGTCTTGAAATTTTGTTCCAAACCCTACAATTTCCGGGTTATACCACTACTTCTGACATCCCCTCTTAACCTCTACAGTTTTTAAGATACGATGCATTTCCTAAAACTCCTTGTTTTTAGCGAAAATTAGAATAACTTCACAAAAAAAAATTGCACGTTATTTCTATAAAATGAAAATTAAGCTTTTGCTATCCCCTTCAAAGCTGTCGTAGAAAAAAATTCGAGAACAAAATTTCGACTAGATAGGCAGCGGATTTTCGAAGACCAAATATTTGTCGGAAAACAGCCTTGTTCTAAAGCGCGTGTCAGCTTAACAAAAAATCGTAAAAAATATTTCGAAATGATAATATGAAGCTCAATTTGTCCCCTTCAAAACGACGTTTGCAAAATTTGATTACGTCGATTTTAGATTGAGCTATCAACCTTTTTCTGTGGGCGGAAATTTTGACGGGTGAACCCAAACTTTTGAAGAGGGTGGTGACCAATGGCAAAATGTTAAGAAATTGATTAAATTTGGTGATAACGTTCTTCAACATCAAGTACGAAACCACAAATTTTTTTCAAAATTTTCTTCTACTTAGTTATCGAGTAATTACGCATTAAAGCAGATTTCTTATGCCTGGAATGCATATCTATATATATGGAAGCGCTATGCTTATACACGTGAACTTCAGTGTTCAATGACTCGATAACTGTCTAAAAGGAAATCTGAAAAAATTTGTATTGTCAAATTTGGCACTAAAAAGGTAAAGAATATATTCACCAAATTTTATGAAATTCTGAACTTTTTGAAATTTTTTGTTTTCAACATGGTTTAGCATGGCAACATTGTATCGCCTGTGCCGAACCTCCTTAAGCGGGAGTGTAAGTGTAAATTAAAAATTTTATTGGTAAATCCTTTACCGAATACTCCTTGACGGGTGAAAGTTTTTTAATATTTTGGTAGCAGAACATCCATGAGTTACCAATGGATATATTTGAAAGAAATTTTTTAAGGAGAATTTAATAAAAAGATTTTTTTAAAAAAATCTTCTCATAAGAAATGTCAAAATATTTTAACCTGAATTATATTATCACTAGACTAGATAATAATTGATGGTTGATTTTATTGTTGTTGTTGTTGTTGTTGTAATTGTTGAATGATATTAAAAACATGCACGATATGTTCACATGTAAGTACATGTTCAGTTTGATAAAAAGTAATCTATTCCTTTCTCTGGGATTACAACTGTTCACTTGAAAATATTTGTCATAATAAGTAACTGCGTAAAAGCGTGATCGAAAAATAAACACTCTTAAATATTTTTAATCGATCTTGGGAATCTTTTTCCCATATCCTGCATTACTTAAAAGAACTGCAAAAAAAAATATAATTCTTGAAATATTCAATATCGAATATTTTCGATTGAAAGACAAGAAACATGATCACAACTTTTCTTTTAGAATCAGCCAAAAAAATTAAAAATTAGCAGATTTCCTGAGACAGACAAAAGTTCACAGTAATATTTGGGGAATATTATTATCAATCGATAAAGACTATTTTTCAATTAGAATTACAAAGCAAGTGGAAAATCGACTGAACGATATTATTATATATGGACTGAAAAAAAATCGAACTGATGTTACAAGTGAATCAGAAAATATATAAGCACTGCCTATATATGTATAACTAAAATCGAAACAATATAAGTAAAAAATATCGATCCTGAAACAACAGACATAATTCCATTACTTCAATCCAACTTCTTCAACACTTCAACGAATTCCATATTCCTGTGAGTCCTCCCTCCCTCACTCGCTCCTTCAAATGTAACCAAGCCGCTGGTGATGCACTACTGCATTATATTTAAATGCGAGCCAAAAGAAATTGGAAAACCCTGCCATTCCAAATAGCTAGATTTTTATTATTTTTTAAATTACTGACTGTTTCAATACTGCATTATATTTAAATGCGAGCCAAAAGAAATTGGAAAACTCTGCCATTCCAAATAGCTAGATTTTTATTATTTTTTAAATTACTGACTGTTTCAATAACCGTATTCCAATCAGTTATGAGGAATTAAAAAGAGATGCTTTCTTTTATCTTCGATAAACGTTTTCTGGTTAACCGTGGTATAAATTAATAAAGGGTATCAACCAATCTGTATTTTCCAATAAAATTCAATGTAATCTAACATTTTATTTTCCTATGCTGAAATAGAAAAAAAAAAAATTTATTCTTATAGAGTACTATTTGACCTATTGTTTGAGGTTAACATCTCAATAGTACGTAATGGCAAATAAAAAAGCAGTTTCTTGAAGAACTCATTTTTGAAACAGGTTACAAAAAAAATGAGTATTCTTAAAATGTAAGTAGTTATTCTCAAAGTTACGTAGTTATACAGTACATCAAATTTGAAGAAACGACATGCAGCTGACTTTCGTTCAAAATGCAATTTATTAAAATTGTATGCATATTCATTACCAACAATACACCATCAAAATAATTTAAAGTGCCGTTTATTATAAATGTATGCATATTCACTACCACCAGAACACCATCAAAAATAATTGCGAAATATTTTCGAACTTTTGTCAGGAAACGTTTTGTCGGCAGTGTTTTTATAGGAAAAAGTTTACTGTAAATTTTTTTTTGAAATTTTCTCAAACATCTTCATAGCTTCATGAAATGCACTAACTATAAAAGTTTTGAGCCTTAAATTTGGCTCCTAAACAACACTGAATGACTCAACTTAAAAGTGGTGCGAAAAATGTAGTATCACGATTTTCTTATTATCATGAATCTTGGAGCGAGTTATATTCTTTACTACAAACAAATATTTTATTCTATTATTCAGTTGACATCCAGAAGATGACACTAATCTTGCTGTTAGTACTCTAATTACCACGGGAATAGTTAGGTTTTCATTAACTTAAATTTACTTAAAACCATTCATTATAAAAATCCCAAAAGAGGTTCACAATAATAATAAATATCGCATTTGCACGGGGTGCGACGTGAACACAAAAAAACGAAGAACCTGTGTTGGAAAGATTGTATATGTAAAAATATATGTTTTTAGCACGCTCATCCGATCTAGCCATTTATTCTTATTACGATTTTTTTTCTGTATATATAAAAAAATCACCGAAAAAAAAAATTGTAGATAGAGACGGGCAAAGTAGGCCCTCCTCCGCGAGAAGATGAAAAATAATAAAATCACATAATAACTGCTGCGGAATAATCCTACTCCATCCCTATATTTGAGAGTTGCGTAAACATAAACATTCGAGGAGGGAAAAAATTATGTTAATCTTGATGAAAAGAAAAAATGACTCCACTACAAAGAATAATCTGTTGGAGAAAAACAAATCAACAATAAAAGTAACAATAGCGTTCAAGAGACAAATCGGCGAGCTTCGAGGTATCCCATTGCGGTATATACATATGTATATATTAAAAGAGAGTAAGAGAAAGAGGGAGGGAGAGGCGCGCGTGAGCGGGCTAGTCATTTTTTTCATTTGTCCTTAATATGAATGTTCGAATAATTATTTTTAATTATTTACTAAATAAAAAAATTCCTCATCACCGTCAACTCTTGAAATAAAATTCTGATGATGAATTTTTTTTTAAATGATGATGAAAAATAAGATATTGAACAAAATATGGATAAGTTCAGAAACTATGGATGAAACGGGGGGGGGAGAGAGAGAGAGAGAGAGAGAGAGAGAGAGAGAGAGAGAGAGAGAGAGAGAGAGAGAGAGAGAGAGAGAGAGAGAGAGAGAGAGAGAGAGAGAGAGAGAGAGAGAGAGAGAGAGAGAGAGAGAGAGAGAGAGAGAGAGAGAGAGAGAGAGAGAGAGAGAGAGAGAGAGAGAGAGAGAGAGAGAGAGAGAGAGAGAGAGAGAGAGAGAGAGAGAGAGAGAGAGAGAGAGAGAGAGAGAGAGAGAGAGAGAGAGAGAGAGAGAGAGAGAGAGAGAGAGAGAGAGAGAGAGAGAGAGAGAGAGGAGAGAGAGAGAGAGAGAGAGAGAGGAGAGAGAGAGAGAGAGAGAGAGAAGAGAGAGAGAGAGAGAGAGAGGAGAGAGAGAGAGAGAGAGAGAGAGAGAGAGAGAGAGAGAGAGAGAGAGAGAGAGAGAGAGAGAGAGAGAGAGAGAGAGAGAGAGAGAGAGAGAGAGAGAGAGAGAGAGAGAGAGAGAGAGAGAGAGAGAGAGAGAGATTGATTGATTGATATATATATTTGGCCTTGGACATGTCCTTAAGGCTAGGAATACAATAAAGTTATATATAATGAATGGTTATTTAAATTATAAGTTTTAGATTAGATTTATAATCGCATAGGCAATAGAAAAATATAATGATAAAGTAATAAAAATGTGGCGCTCCTTGTGTTGATACAATACAAAGAAATAAGTATAATGTTTAAATACAACATGAAGTATAGAATTGCTCTATTTACTTCTACGTCTAGTTGTGTAGAAGAAGAGGGTCCTCTTGATCAAATAGATGCGAGAATAAGCGTGTTTTGAAAGTGCTGAGTGTCTGAGATTCACGTACATTTGTAGGTAGTGTGTGCCAGAGATACATGGCTGTTGACACAAATGAATTACGGAAAGTTTCAGTACGATGCGTTTGAATATGAAAAACGTCCGGTAGTCGACGACTTGCAACTCTTTGTGATATATTTGAACGGTGAAAAAGTTCACACAGATAAGAGGGAGCTTGGTTTTTCAAGACTCGAAAGGTCATGATTCCAATAAAATAGAATCTGCGTGATTTCACTGTCAGCCATCCCAACTGTCTACGATAGGGAGAGATATGTTCATCCCTTCTGAGATTGAAAATGTATCTAATACAACTGTTCTGTAGAACTTCTAATTTAGTGTTTAATTCTTTCGTGAGGTCGTTATATACCATGCAGCAATAATCAAATACTGGAAATACCAGTGTGGTTACCATTTTAGTCTTAACTATCGGTGACAGAATTTTAGCATGATACCGTAGACGATAGAGTACGGAATTTACTTTGCTTGAGATGCTGTTTACGTGCTTGCTCCAAGCCAAATTCGCGGACATAACGACACCCAGGTTTCGCACGTCGTTGACATAGGGAAGGGTGACACCATCAATCTCAATAGTGGGCAAAGAATTTATATCCAATCTACTGACAAACTTGTTACTGCCTAGTATAATAACCTTTGATTTGGCGAGATTAAGTTTCAGACCGTTTCTCGACGCATAGTCTGAAATGGCTCGTGCATCGCGGGCAATAAGATTAATTCCGTCATTGATATCAGTAGGTAAGCAGCTATGATAGATCTGAGTATCATCGGCAAAGATTAGATGATTACTATGAGAAAGGACACTTCCAATATCATTGATATAAAGAGAGAAGAGTAGTGGTCCCAATACTGATCCTTGAGGTACTCCAGATGTTATATCAGCCCAGTCTGAGCAATTACCAGAACTGTCAATACAGGCCTGTAGTCTATCAGTAAGGTACGAGTGAAAAAATTTCAAGGTATCATCAGAAAAATTGAAGCTACGAAGTTTAGTCAGTAGATTTGAGTGAGGTACAGTATCAAATGCTTTGCTGAAATCAAATAATATGAGAATTGTAACTTTTCTGTTGTCAACCGCTTCCCTGACATCGTGACACAGACGCAGTAGGGCAGTCTGGGTGCTGAAACCACCACGATACGCAGATTGACGAGGATCAAGCAAATTATAACTAGTCACGAAAGAACATACTTGATCAAATATAGAACGTTCAAATAGTTTCGATAATTCACTCAAATTGGCAATTGGTCTCGTGTCAGAAGGAGATGACGGTGGATTCTTTTTTATCAGAGGTCTGATATAGGCTTTTTTCCATAAAGATGGAAAATAAGAGAGTCGTAGACAATTGTTAAACAGTGAAGCAAGCACTGGGAGCAATCGTGGTAAACCTTTCCGTAATGCAAATGGAGAGATATCATCAGGACCTGAGGTCAAAGACATGGACGGTTTAGACATTATCAACTTCAGTAGCGAATCAAGTGTAATTTCAGTAAATTCAAAGACTGGCATATTCTCGCATACCGGATACAGAGTGAGTAAAAATTCATTAAAAACGCATGGCGGAGTAGAGTTTGAAATTTGAGCATAGTACAAATTTAGTTCCTCAGGCGTGAAAAAAATAAAAGGTGACATAAAGTTTTGTCTTACAAGTCCAAGGTTTGAAAGCTCGCGCCATAGAGAAGTTGGGTTTGAGGTCGAAGACAATCTCTCAAGATAATAAGAATTTTTGGCTTGTTTAATGCTAATTGATAAATCGTTTCTAAATTGTTTATAAATAGCCATTGATAATAAATTGCCTGATCTTCTCGCTTGTTTGTACATAGTATTTTTAAGCTTGATACGTGATTTAAGTTCAGGCGTTAGCCATGGCGCAAGAGGTTTATTTACATTAAAAGTTCGTAAAGGTGCATGAATATCTAAAGCTACTAATACTTGCTCACGTAGGACGTGAACCATTTGATCGATATGAGATGGCAATGAACAAAAATTTGCCGGAGAGAGATTGTGTGTTCCAAGAAGTGAGCTTAAAGTTTTGGTAAATTCAATATCATTAAATTTATTTAGACTTCGTCTAGTAATAGTGCGTTGAGTAATGGCATTGTTAGGAAAATTATAAGTAAGTCTAATCAGATCATGACCGGCAATAAAAGGTGACTCAGATTTCGTGTATGAGTTAATTTTGTTTACATTATCAATAATGAACACATCGAGCCATGAATCTGAATTTTTAGTGTGATGAGTGGTCGTAGAATTTATTATGTGAAGAGCTTGGGTGAAAGCAAAGTCTTTTAGATAGTTTCCTTCAAAATTATTACTCGCTAAATCACAGTTTAAGTCACCGCATATAATAATATTTTCATAAAAAGGAGAGAATCGTAAATAATCGGCATGAAACGCATGGAACAAAAGTCCTTTAGGTCTTCTATACATAGAAATAAATAAAAGCGGAGTATCAGAGGTAGAGCGAATTTCCAGAATTAAATATTCAGGCGCATTTGAGAATTGAGAAGGAGAATTTGCTAGAACTTTTACTTTGAGAGATACGTGGACATAGCATGCCACACCTCCACCAAGTTTACCAACTCTATCATTACGAATAAGGGCATAATCATTCAATTTGACTAGGTTATCCGACACATTATCGTGAAGCCAAGACTCAGAAACTGAGATAATGTGCGAAAACTCGGATTGAAATTGGGCTCGAACAAGATCAATATGACCCAGCAATGAGTTTGCATTAATATGAGTTATAATTAAAGAATTTTTACTAGATACTGAGCTAATATTGTTAAGTGTTGAATTCTTCAGGTGTGCTGATGAATCAAAGATTGGAGCTGGTGCCAGTCAGATGATGTTTGCAAGGTCAGCTTCCGAGTTGATGTTTATAATTTGTGAGCCATCCGTTTTACGCACGAACACTCCTTTTCCAGTACCCCACGCGTGTTTCCAGCCTTTTTCCTTGGTAATCGAGCGAACACGACCAAGTAACTTGTGAATTTGCGGAGGAAGGAACTCTTGGATAGTGATGTTACCATTTATATTTGAAGAGAAAACTTCTCTGATAGAGAGAACCTTCTTCTCACGTTTCTTAGTTAATACGTGGTCTCGCACCGCCGTAGATTTGAAGCAGACAAGAAATGATAGCGAATGGACGTGTGATTGTGTACTCTGTTGATCGCCGATGATGTTAGAAGATTTTTTAGTGAGGCTGCGAACGTCATAGATATCAGATGCAAGCTCAGGAATCCCCAGTACCGTAAGAACTTTTTCGACCATAGCACGCGGTGAATCTTGTAGAGAAGTCGGTAAGTTGCGAATCAGCAGGCCAGGTGAGTGAATTTGCGAATTTAAATTTGCAACTGTCGTCACAATGTTATCCAGCTGAGATTTAAAAGTGGTGTTTTCGGTCATAATGTTTTTAGTTCGAGTGTCTAAGGTCGTGACATCCGTTTTCAGACCGGTAATGGATTGAGCCATTGATTCATGCGAACGAGACAAATTCGATACTTCAGCACGAATCTCAGAAATTTCACTAACCACCCCATTCAACGTATCAGTGAGAGACTCAAACCTGGTAGTCATTTGATTTTGAAAGGCTGTTAAATTTGAATTTATTTGATTTGAATTTGCCTGAAGTTGTCTCATAACTTCTTCAAGTGTGACGATGGCAGTTGGGTTCCGTTGTTGTGGTAATCGTGACTGCGATGATGCTTGTTGAAGTCGACATGGCCCACAAAGAAATTGAGCAAAGGAGTCACTATCATGTAAATCAATCTCATACTCAGTAGAAGCACAATTTATGTGGAACGTGCCATTACAAGTGCCCGTACAGACGATAACGTCGTTTTTGGCTATTCGATTACAAATTGTGCAACGTTTAGTCATGATTGAGCGCTATCTATAGTGATAATATGAGAATTAATGAGAAGAGAATCGAGCGTACCGAATAAATTGTACAGATCGATAAAGAGACTCTCTGAATCATCAATCAATACACGAATATTAGCGTCGGTAAAGAGGAGATGAAAAGTTTGTCCAGGATAGCGGCAAACTTCAAAGAGTAACCGGATCACACGGCGACAGCGTCGTAGCGAGAGTTTGAATGATCAGCAATCAATAACAGTACATGTGTTTGTGAGTGTCGGTGACAGATTGAGGTTGGAATCGACCAGTATAATAACACACTCCGTTTCACAAAATAGTTAAAAAGTATGTGATTGAATGCGATTTATAGTGTTCACAGCACGAAGAAGCCGTTAGGCATATAGCATACAGTTTTATTCGAGAAAATTCATATTAATTATCATCAACCAACACACCAATAACTCACTGACAGTTAACTGACATGGCGACTACTTGATCGATTTCACTGTTTCGAAGTCAGATTTTTAAGACAAGAAAATCACAAATAACAGTCACTTCAGTGAAATTCTTATATAATAGTGAACTTTCCACACCAGACACATAATAAATACACTATTTAATTTTTATACTTATAATGATTACTACGTGAATAATATAACTTTATGCAGACGAAAAATTTGACGACTTTCCCACTCTTCAGAGAGAGAGAGAGAGAGAGAGAGAGAGAGCGAGCGAGCGTGAAATGGAAGAGTCTAACAATTGTGTATAGAATGTAATGCATGAGTCAATAAAATTTTCAATTTACCCAGTTTTTTGAAATATTTTTTGGTTAAATGAAAACGTATGCCGTACTTTTTTTTACAACAAAACAATCATTAACTGATATCTCAGTTAAGTTACTCACTGTATATGGAGTGTATTAATAATTATGTATTAATAATGATCTGCTACGACGTTCATCATCAGTACACGAATTGTTCACTGTTCACTCGAACCAATAAAATAATAAACGCACAATAATTCTATTAAGCGCCAAATGGAACGTGTATTGTTTACTGAAATCACTGCAATATTTCTATTAATTATTCAAGTAATATTGAGCAGAATAAACCGGTCCAAAACCACGACTGCAAACTATTTTCACCGAGTTACAATACAGTAATGAGCACATATCTATCAAGGATATACGAAGCACAGTCGATATTACTGTACAGCCCTAAGAAAGAAAGATATTCAAAACAAACGTCAAACTTCTCTTTCTTACGCTAATGCTTTTTCTCTTTTCGTAAACATTTTTCCTCTCTTTCTAAGAATTGGTTTCTGTGATTTACGCTTCCTCACTATATCTCTCCCTCTCTCTCTCTCTCTCATTCGCTCGCTCTGTGTATACGGTCGAACTGTCTTGGCGTCTATAGCCACGTGCTCAACCACGTGCTAAACAACCAATGAAAAGCATCGATTTCAACAAAGCCAAAACAATGAGCCTTAGCCCGGCGTGAACTCGCCAAAGACGAATCAACACGAAGGCAAAGAACACGAAATTGGTAAGTGCGCTCTACGATTTATATTGAATTCATCATATAAATAAAATTGTACCGATAAATGTTATTTTTTTAAATAAGCATGTATAAAAACTGTAGTATTCGGAGCTATCTAGTTACTCCAAATTTTCAGTATTTTATAAAAATTTTAATTTATTGTTGTTATACATTTAACCATGTATAAAATCACGAGTATTGATACGAGGCACGACTTTCTTTTACCATTTAAAAAATATCTTTTTAATATTAGCCTCAAAATACGGCCGCATCTCTAGAGCATATAAATTTTTTATATACAATTATCAAAATAAATGTCTCCAGGCTCATTATTGCGAAAATGTCCGACGACGGAAAAACAAAAAATCTGGTGGGAATTGCTGATAAGACGCATCAGGATAATGCGGACACTATGACCAGAGATGCCACCAAAAAGTTGGAATCTCTCCATTTGGAAAAAACTGCCAATGATGATTTTCCGCCCACATCAAATGATATTCTCCATTTGGAACAAACTGCCAATGGTGATCTTCCGTCCACGTCAAATGATACTCCACCATCGATGAACAATGGACAATCGAAAGTCGAGAGTAAGTTTCTTGTAAATACGTTTAAATAAATTTTGAAAAATATGAACAAGTAACAAAATTTCTACAAAAAAATTAACTATAGTATTTTGTCATTTGACATAGACAAAGAAGTTATTTATCTAGAATCATAATAAAACATTTTTTCTTCTCGCAGAAAAATACCGTCGTGGAAATCGTGCCGGAAAACAAATACAGCGGCGAAGGAGAATTCAATACATGGCCGAAATGGTTTTGGAATTGAGCGACAAACAATTCGGACGTGAACGACGTTTCCGAAACCAGTCACGTCGTGGAGATCATGGAGGCGGCGGCCGAGCGGACAATAGCAATAATTAATAGCTATTTCCTTTTTGTTGCTATTTTTCTTATTATTATCTCGAATAAAGTGCCATTCGAAAATTAAAAAAAAAAGAATGACTAAATCTGATTTATTTTGTCCTCGCTCTCTTATTCGTTCGCTTTCTCTTATTTACTGGCCTGCTTTATTTTTTTATTCAATTTTAAGACACTGGGCATAGAACGGACATTACATTTTTATTTATTGTTCAAATCAATTCATTTAGTTAAAATGTTGATTTGAAAAAAATTGTCTTGTGAACGCTGGGACAGGGCTTCGCACACCCTCTGCAGGTTTCAGCATCATGAACAGATGCACAGAAGTATTTTGGGACGCTGCGTAGACTTTGAGCTTGCGTTGAAAAATACTCTGACGGCACTTCCCAGGTTTATCTGTGAAAAAATGTGGAACAATAATATTACTGATTCAAAGAAACCACATTCAAGCATATGAGAGAGTGATAGGGCTGGTACTGACTCCTTACAAATAAACTTTGTGTCAAGTCGCTAACAGGGTTCTTGACCAAAAGTATACGGGTATAATGAACAAATATCACCAAATAGAATAATAATCTTGATCGAAACATCATATTAGAGTATATAAGAGTGTAACAAAGTTGGCGCAGCTTTTTTGTTTTTTGAAAACTCAGCGGCTAGCCATTAAGCCTTTTGACTTTTTTATATTTGATGTTGAGCTGCTAGTGCAGCTCTTGATAATTAACAAATATCACCAAACTTCATCTGAACATCATAATATTATATTCAAGTATATTAGTGTAACAGATCTAGCGCAGACTTTTTTTTTTGAAAACTTAGCGGCTAGCCATAAAGCCTCTTGATCAATGAATCGTTACTCATATTATATTCAAGTATATTAGTGTGACAGAGTTAGCGCAGACTTCTTTTTTTTTGAAAACTTAGCGGCTAGCCATAAAGCCTCTTGATCAATGAATCGTTACTCATATCGTTGATAACAATATAAGGGTGCGGTACAGCTTGTGCCTGCTTTTTTTAAATTGAAACTTGGTATCGGTCACTTGGTAGTTACTATGGCTCTTGATAATCAACAACTGTCACTGAATTTTCATCAAAACATCATATTAAAGTATATGAGAAGGTGACAAACTTAGCGCAGACTTTTTCTGTCAAATAAACTTAGCGTCTAGCCATTACCAAGCCTCTTCATCAACGACATAGTACAGCAAAGCTTGTGCTCGCTTTTTTTATCAAAATTTGTTATCAATCTGTTATGATGGCTCTTATTAATCAATAAATATCATAGAATTATAGAAACATCATATTCAAGTATATGAGAGTGTGGCACAGCTAGCGTTGTCTCTTTTTTAAATAGTTAGTATTGAGCCACTACCGAGGCTCTTGATCAAGTGTATAAGACTGCGGCAAAGCTTGTGCTGGTTTTTTTTATCAATGCTCATTCTATTGATCAATCACTATGGCTCTAATAAATCAATGAGTATCATCGAATTAACGAGAATTTTATCATAGAAACATCATATCTAGGTATATAAAATTCCGGCACCATTAGCGCTGATTTTTTTTCAAGAGGTCTAGATAGTTGAGAATCATTTGAAGAATTTCTTACCATAAAAAAGAGTTCCCAGGAAAAGTAGGTGAATCACATCAAGTGTTGTTTAAAATAATGCTGTTAACGCCGTTCTGTCTGCAATTAAGGCTGATTATATCTGCTGGCGAAAACCATCTGTAAGGGGATTCATGAAAAATGAATAGAAAAAACGAGGATAAAGAAAATTGGAATAATGTTTTGAAACACTGGTTGTGGAAAATGAAAAAAGTGTACAGAACGAAAAAACAAGACAATTGCAAGGTACAGATACAGAGAAAAAAACACAAAAGAAACCAAAGACATAATTGAGAGTATGGATCGGTCACCTAACCTCATTTCGAATTTGCGTAGTTGAAATTCTCTAACACGGTTTAACCGATTGCCAAAAGGCTCTGTCAATGGACGCAAAACGATGGAAAAAATCTGCTGGCAGGGCCATTTTTTATTCAGTCAAACCGTGTCGAAGAATTTCATTTTCGAAATTTGCAGCTATTTCTCTCGCATTTATGGTAGCGAAAAACCGACTGACCCATGTTATTGATTGATAATCACAACGATGACACACTACAGCTCCACTTGCACTTTAATCACTTACACGGGAAGAAAAAACCAAAATCAAAAGGAAATAACGTATTCCACTCGAATTTTCCCACATTATTGCAAAATACGAGCGTGGGCGCTCTCACATGGAAGCAGCCATCTTTTTTATTAAGAGACGGGGTAGCGGCTCGATTTATTATTAAATGTACGATTGATACATTATTAGGATTGAGGCCATTGAATGAAATCACACAGTGACGGCACCACGTGTCAAGTGTGGATACTAAAAAGGACAAAAAAATATAATCTTTCAATTTATACCTAATTTGAAATATTGTACTCTCACAAAGTCGTGAATTTTTTTTATTCAACGTTCACAGTAACTTGCATAACGACCGCACTTTCTTATGGTTTTTAATTTTAAAAAAAGTAATAAACATATCATAATCATAATCATTATACTAAACAAAATTGTTTTTTTTAACTAATATGCTTTTTCTATTAGTATATCGTAAATAATGAATAAAAAGTCCAAAATATTGTGAATGATATTAAACTTTAGTATTTTGTTCATCTCAGCAAAATAATCAAAGGAGCAGAAAAAATTCCCAACTTCTTCTGTGATTTTCGAAGGATTGTAACTCCGTGAAAAACGATCATATAGGAAAGAATTCGAACAAAATCAAAAAAGTTTCGTCTAATGCATAGAAAAATGTTGAGCCAATTTATATAAAATGTAAGGTTATAAAGAACCTGTTTTTGCGTAGAATGACCCATATAAGGTATTTTATTTATTTAAAAATACATCAAACGTCTAATGCATAGATAACAAAAAATTTTGAGTCAATTTATAAAATGTAAAATTCTAAAGAGGCTGATTTTGCGTGGAATTACCCATATAAATTATTTTATTTATATTTAAAAAAGATATCAGATTCTCTATTTCAATTTATATTTTTTTATTTATTTAGAAAAAACAGAAATGGAGCGCCCGAATAAAGCGCGCGAAGACGATAAAGTGTAAAGTGTGGGAATATATAAAGTGGGAATATACATATATATATAAAAGGAAAGAGAAAGAGAGAGCGTTCGCTGCGCCGGAGAGAAGGAACGCGGCTGCGCGTGCTGTCTCTCTCGCTCAGCGACGCGAAAAGAGAGGGGGTAGTCCCGATCAGCGGGAACTAGGCGAAGAAGACGGGACGAATGTCACGTTTCACGCAAAGGACGTAAGTCCAACGTAAACAAACGCTCATTACGCCTTTCTGACTCCAAGGAACAGAAGTTCCCGAAACATTCGATTTTAATTCACAAAATTATGATATCTCGAGATTGGCTGAACGGATTTACTTGCAACAAGGACCAATAGAAAGAGAAAAATCGAAAAAAAATCGTCACCGATATTCAGAATTTTTACGTAAACGGTTCGACCATGAGAGCGATTCGAAAACTTTATAACGTCATAAAACCGGCATATTCGAGTATATAAGAGTGCGGCAGGGCTCGCGCTGGCATTTTTCTTTTAATACTTGGCGTCGATGAGCCGCTACCGCGTCTCTTGATAAGAATATTGAACAAAACACGTGGATGAGCACAATAAAATTAGGTGGAGAGTTTAAAAATATGATAATCTGTAATGTTTATCACTCGCCAAATACCAGCAACGGGGCATTTATTGACATAATAAAAAATGAATGTGAGGATTTAATAGACAAGGGGCATGTTATTGTGGTGGGAGACTTTAATATCGACGTAAGTAAAGAGAGTCACTATTCAAAACGTTTATACAAGAACCTAAAGAGCATGGGGTTCAAATAATATGTAAATGACTTTACAAAAATAACTGACAGATCGGAAACACAAATCGATCTAGCTTTTTCCAATAGTTATATTGAAACTAAAGTACTGGTAACTCCTAGAATAACTGATCATTGTATTATAAAAATTGACTTACAAACCGATGAAAGTGTAAATATAAAAAATAGGCAATTTTATACAAGAGACCTGAAAAATCTCAATGAAGAGCTTTTTCAGAGAAGACTGACTAATAAAATAAAAAATAAATGTAAAAGTAACAATGATGTAAATAAGCTTGCGAATGACTTGATAGGATGCATAACATGTACAATAGATGAATTAGCACCAAAAAATTTAACAAAGCTACCAATAAAATGGAAAAATAAACCATGGATTGATTATAAAGTTAAGGAAGCAGGTAAACAGCGGGATGCCGCCTATGCACAAGCGGTTAACACAAAAAGACCAGAAGACTGGAACGAATATAGGATCAAAAGAAACAACGTTACTAAAATAGCTCGTAAAAATAAACAACTATATTACGAAAACAATATCGATGCGGTAAAGTCAAATCCGAAAGAAATGTGGAACAACTTAAAAGAGATAATGGGCATAAAAAAGAAGGTTATAGCTAAAACAGAAATAATATTCGAAGGGCAAATATGGAAAAATGACGAAATAATAGCGAATGGATTTAACGACTTTTTCTTAAAAAGCATAGACGACATATTGAGACCGAATAGACTAAATAATAACGCTCATTCTACAATTGCACGAGAGATTAACACGAAAATGACACATTTCAACGAGGTACAGTTGCATAACATAGAAAAACTAGTTGAAAGCATGAAAAACAAAACAGGAACAGCAGAAGGCATAAGCACGAAAATTTTGAAGCTGGGCTGGAAAGCGATGGGCAAAACAATGTTAGAACTCACCTCCTCGAAGTTGGCAGCACACTTTTAAGTTACAAATATTTTGAAGGTTGTTCCAGGTTGTTCTAGAATTGTTCTGCATTGTTCCAAAACAGTATGGGGCTGAGACTAAAATATTCGGAGAAAATTGAAAAAAAAGACGATTTTAGAGCTGGCACCGCACTTTTAAGATATCGTGATTCTAACGGTTGTTCTGTGTTGTTCTAGGTTTGTTCTATATTGTTCCAAAATACCTCGTCAAGAAAAAATTTATTCATCACTAATTTCGCGATAAACAATTTTTGACCTAGCACCACATTTTCGAGCTACGGCGATTGTAATGGGTGTTTTGCGTTGTTCTAAGTTCGTTCAACATTGTTCCAAAATATTGCGTTCGGAAGAAAATTATTTTTAAAAATTTTTGAGAGAATTGTTTATTCAACTAAAGTCCCACCTCTACAAACTAGCAATTTTATGGGTTGTTCTAGGTGGTTCCAGGCTTGTCCTAGATTTTTTCGAGTTAGTTTCACGTTTTTCCAGCATATCTTGTTCGAAAAAATTAGTTTTTTGAAAATTTCAAAAAAATTGATTCTATAGCTGCCGACTTAATTCGGAGAAATCGCTATTACATGGATTGTTTTGAGTTGTTCTAGGTTTTTTCTAGATTTATCAAGTCTCTCCCCATTCTTCCGCAATAGCTCGTTTGAATAGAATTGATTTTTCAGAAACTTCAAGAAAATTTATTTTCTGCATCGCACTGGAATGCTAGCACAACTCAGCACAACCTTTATTTTCTCGATAAAAAATTGCAGTCGCAAATCAGAACGTAATGAACCTTCGTTCTTTTACACGGAATGAACCTTCGTTGTTTTACAAAATCCATGGAAATGTCAATTTAATATTTAATTTCAGAGGAATAATTTTTTTTATTGGTAGTGCATCACACTGGGATGCTAGCACAACTCAGCACAACCTTTATTTTTTCGATAAAAAATTGCAGTCGCAAATCAGAACGTAATGAACCTTCGTTCTTTTACAAAATCCATGAAAATGTCAATTTAATATTTAATTTCAGAGGAATAATTTTTTTTATTGGTAGTGCATCGCACTTGGATGCTAGCACAACTCAGCACAACCTTCATTTTTTCGATAAAAAATTGCAGTCGCAAATCAGAACGTAATGAACCTTCGTTTTCTTACAAAATCCATGAAAATGTCAATTTAATATTTAATTTTAAAGGAATAATTTTTTTTATTGGTAGTGCATCGCACTAGGGTGCTAGCACAACTCAGCACAACCTTTATTTCTTCGATAAAAAATTGCAGTCGCAAATAGGAAGGTAATAAACAATATCTCTCGAACGAAGTCCCTGATGATCGAATCTTAACATTGAATTTTGTAGGAATAATTTTTTTTATTGGTAGTGCATCGCACTAGGGTGTTAGCACAACTCAGCACAACCTTTATTTTTTCGATAAAAAATTGCAGTCGCAAATAGGAAGGTAATAAACAATATCTCTCGAACGAAGTCCCTGATGATCGAATCTTAACATTGAATTTTGTAGGAATAATTCTTTTTATTGGTAGTGCATCGCACTGGGATGCTAGCACAACTCAGCACAACCTTCATTTTCTCGATAAAAAATTGCAGTCGCAAATCAGAACGGAAAGAACCTTCGTTCTTTTACAAAATCCATGAAAATGTCAATTTAATATTTAATTTCAGAGGAATAATTTTTTTTATTGGTAGTGCATCGCACTGGAATGCTAGCACAACTCAGCACAACCTTTATCTTCTCGATAAAAAATTGCAGTCGCAAATCAGAACGGAATGAACCTTCGTTGTTTTACAAAATCCATGAAAATGTCAATTTAATATTTAATTTTGAAGGAATAATTTTTTTTATTGGTAGTGCATTGCACTGGACTGCTAGCACAACTCAGCACAACCCTTATTTCTTCGATAAAAAATTGCAGTCGCAAATCAGAACGGAATGAACCTTTGTTTTCTTACAAAATCCATGAAAATGTCAATTTAATATTTATTTTTAAAGGAATAATTTTTTTTATTGGTAGTGCATCGCACTAGGGTGCTAGCACAACTCAGCACAACCTTCATTTTTTCGATAAAAAATTGCAGTCTTTAATCAGAACGTAATGAACCTTCGTTTTCTTACAAAATCCATGAAAATGTCAATTTAATATGTAATTTTAAAGGAATAATTTTTTTTATTGGCAGTGCATCGCACTAGGGTGCTAGCACAACTCAGCACAACCTTTATTTCTTCGATAAAAAATTGCAGTCGCATATAGGAAGGTAATAAACAATATCTCTCGAACGAAGTCCCTGATGATCGAATCTTAACATTGAATTTTGTAGGAATAATTTTTTTTATTGGTAGTGCATCGCACTGGGATGCTAGCACAACTCAGCACAACTTTTATTTTTTCGATAAAAAATTGCAGTCGCAAATCAGAACGTAATGAACCTTCGTTCTTTTACAAAATCCATGAAAATATCAATTTAGTATTTAATTTCAGAGGAATAATTTTTTTTATCGGTAGTGCATCGCACTGGGAGGCTAGCACAACTCAGCACAACCTTTATTTTTGCGATAAAAAATTGCAGTCGCAAATCAGAACGTAATGAACCTTCGTTTTCTTACAAAATCCATGAAAATGTCAATTTAATATTCAATTTTAAAGGAATAATTTTTTTTATTGGTAGTGCACTAAGGTGCTAGCACAACTCAACACAACCTTTATTTTTTCGATAAAAAATTGCAGTCGTAAATAGGAAGGTAATAAACAATATCTCTTGAACGATGTCCCTGATGATCTTAACATTGAATTTTGTAGGAATAATTTTTTTTATTGGTAGTGCATCGCACTAAGATGCTAGCACAACTCAGCACAACCTTTATTTTTTTGATAAAAAATTGCAGTCGCAAATCAGAACGTAATGAACCTTCGTTCTTTTACAAAATCCATGAAAATGGCAATTTAATTTTCATATGGCAAATATCTCCAAAACACGATTTTCTAACATTGAAAAATGCAGACCGCCTGCAATTCAAGTAAACCATGTAATTTTTGCATTTAGCCATATACTTTAAGAATTACTTATGTGCCCGTGGACGCATCAAAAAAAAGCGTTCTGGAAGACTGGCTTTGTTACTGTTATTTTTTATGAAAAATTCAATGAAAAATTATTCCTACATGTACTCTAATATATAATTGATTAAAAATAATAAAAAAACGTAGCTCGATCTTTTTCCAATATAAAAAAAAATCATTCAATTTATGCCGTTCTTGCTGGGTCCAGAGTGGTGCTACCCTTCAAGATGAGTAAAAAATGATTGGATATCAATAAAAAAAAAATAAAAAAAACAAATTGACGATTTCTTATCGATTGACATTGGTTACGCGAACTTATTTTCATGTTATGGTTACGCGCATGCGAGGAGGACCACGAGCAGGTTGTCAATACCCTCCTCGTTTTTTTTTTATTACATTTTTTTTATTTTTTTTTTCAATTAATTTTTTTTTTGATTTTTAAAATTTTTTTTTATTTTTTTCATTTTTTTTAATTTTTTTAATTTTTTTAATTTTTTTTATTATTATTATAATAAAAGGAATGATTTTTGCAAAATACTTTTTTAAACAAATTTTTTTTGTGTGGTATTTCCAATTTTCTCGTGTTGCTTTTTCTCAAATTTTAGAAATACGATGCCTTGAAATTCGATCAATCTGGAATTTCTTTGGATGTAATCTTTACAACTAGAAAGTTTTTGAAACTATCGAATTTTATGTATCCAACTTTGAAAACGATAAATAACTTGAAGATCTAGTCCTCTTAAATTATCAAATGTGATACAGCTGATGCTTCTTGAATCTTCTCTTATTGGCTTTTTTTCACACTTTATGAAATACGATGCCTGAAAATCCAACTTAACTGAAATTTCTCCCGATATAAACCTTATAACTATGAAAGCTTTCAAAACTATTCAATTTTGTGTAGTCATGGTTAAAAACTTGAAAAAAATTGGGCAATTAACAAAACTTTTAAATTATCCAATTTGGTACACTTTTGCCGCATTATCAATTTACTCTTTTTTTTTGTTTTTACTCCAAACTTTTTAGAATACGACACGTGGAAAATTCAACCAAACTAGAATTTTCTGATTTTAAACCTTACAACTAAAAAGCTGTAAAAGCTATTGAGTTTTATGTAGTCAACTTTGGGAACTATTAAAAACTCGGACATCTACGGAACCTTCCAAATGATTAAATTTGATACAGTAGTCGCTTTTTGAATTCGTCATTTACACTCGAACGTAAATGCAGAACACCGGGTTGATGGTGGCATTTGTTGAAATCCGTTTTGGCTTCGAAACCATATCGTCTATACGGAACCACGTATTGCCGTATTTGACGCAGCCAGTGTAGTGCCCAAGGGATCTGCGACCAGCATGATAATCTGCAATCCCAGAAAGCTGAAATGAAGATCCGCCCAAGGTAATCAACGTGGGAAATTGTTGTATTTCGAACCTGGCTTCAACATCTTCGATACACTCTATAAAAGCGTGAGATCAATACTCGAATATCGTTTCGACAACGCTTGTACATTTCACACAGGTTTTTTTCGAAATGAAAGTTTCGTAAGCTTTTACAGCATCACTAATTTTTTCGTACCCATAACTCATGATGATTTCAATATCCAATGAAACGGTCACTGATTGCCTCGTAAGGACGGTATTGCATACTTTGCACTCTCTACGTTCTTCTAGGCTGGGCTCTTCTTGAAAAGTAAGCTCACATAAAATACTTATGTTTGATAAAGCGTCAATGACTGAAACTGCAGGCACGTTACCACCGTGTACGAAGCACGAAACTTGACCCAACAAATTCGCCCGTTTCTTGTATAACTCTGCATTGCAACCCTTTTCTAAGAAAAGCTTCACGAATTCGAATATTTTCGATTTTGACTCTTGAATAACATGATGAAATGTTTCATTTGTAGTTGCAGCAGCAAGAATATGGATGATCGTATCAAAACCGCATGTATTTCTCACTATAACTCTTCGTTTCTTGTTCTGAATTGACGGACAGAGATTTCCATTTTGCATCAATTCTATGCCAATTTTCCGTTTTTTATTTGATTTCGCAACTCTCAACTCAGGGCATGCATCTAAGTACACTCTTTTCGGTTTTTTTTGGTTCATTCTTATTGCGCCAATTATGTTCTGTGCCCAGTTCATTGTTATTAAGAACAGATTCATTGTCACTGTCAGATTTATCTGTGTCACGTCTCTGTGGTGAATTTTCGAACGCTTGCGGCTTCTCTTTTGATATTGGCGGAGATTTTTATTCAGCGGACAGCATGTTGTCACTTTCCTTTTTTTGTTCTGTGCCCAGTTCATTGTTATCATCAAGAAAATATTCATTGTCACTGTCAGATTTAATTGTGTCACATCTCTGTGGTGAATTTTCGAACGTTTGCGGCTTCTCTTCTGATATTGGCGGAGATTTTTGTTCAGCGGACAGCATGTTGTCACTTTCCTTTCGGGCTTTTGGATTAGATGGTTGTATGGTAGCCACGCTGTTTGAAAGTTCCAGTGTTCGAACCTGCTCTAGAGTATGTTTTTCCGCCACAGCAAGTTTCGTGCGTCCGGAAAAAGATGTTAAGTGTGTTGTCACAAACTTATCAGGACGCATAGGGCGCCTCTCATGTGCCAATGTTCGGTGCTTCAAATCATGAAACTCGGCCTCAACGGCAGATGAAGTTGCGACCATACTTCCATACCCAAAAGCGCCTTTCATCACGCTTGAGTATAGGGGAAAGTATGGAATCAGATTTTTTATTCGTTTTCCAATACTGGGTACGTAGTAAGGATTCACGTCTTCGCCAATTCGAGTTGAATCACTTGAAATCTTTTCGAGTGCACTGTTATAAAGTGATGTTCGCCATTCGAATATATTTATCCCACTTTCTTCATCCGCTTCGTCGACTACTGGACTGTTCTCGTCCGATTGTTCTACCAATTCGTTTACTTTGTTTACGAATGCGTTTCCTTTTACCAAACTGTGCAAGCGATTGAATTCTTCGCCAGCCAAACTCAGATGACCATTTTTATCCTTTCCAAAAGTCGGACTATTAGAGACAATCAATATACCCTCGAAAATGTCTCTGAGTTGATGGAAATCCTCACATTTAGTTATGAAGGCCATAATCATTATGTAGAATTTTCGTACGAGAGGATTTACCGTTTTCAATTCGTCCCACTGTGAAATCATTTTCACGTAATGAGAAATATCGGAACGGAGATAGGACAA
>JBBLXU010003733.1:0-10097 GCA_037893425.1 Campoplex nolae | reverse complement strand
TCTACCTTTACGACTTTATAGTATGTCGACAAATTCGCGAACACGTTGTTATTCTACAACGAACCTCTCGTGCGATAAGTACCGGTTATATATTACACGTGAAAAGTGATATCAAACAGTGACATTTAATATCAAAAGTGATAAATACTAGTGGTCATCGATTGATATTCGTCAACGACGCGGATTGTTAGTAAGTACTTTTATCAGCGATCTATTAAATACGTTCATCTCCCGTAATTAGCTTAAAGGCACGAATTCTACATTTTTTTTCATTTACCGTCAAATGTTTGATTCTACGTCTCTTTTTTACATAAAAACTGATTCGTATGAAAATAAAACATGAGCCAACGCGTTGAAAAAGTTTGGAAGAATTTTGTGAAATACTTACCGCTATTTTTCTGTCACACTCGTTGAACGGTCGAGCCAAACTAATACACAATTGCGAACACGAGTTCACACATAGCTTCTTCTTCCGATTTAATATATCTATAGATTCAAACGCTCTCAGGACACGGACGCAAAACATAAACAACACTCAGTCGTCATAATGCTTGAACGAAATTTTCTTACGGCAGAGACGAATATTTAGTAATTACTACAGTTGCAGTGGAAAGAAAGAGAGAGTGCGCCCGCGAATAGCACAGAAGGCAAGTGAACGGAACGAGACAAGAGAAAATATATGAAGCGTTCCACGCCAAATCGACTACTTTTGAACTCGACCCCTTTGGATTTGGCAGAAACTTTTTTATCCTTTTATACGCTACCAAAGGCATATCCTAGAATGTAAAAAAATTTTTTTACCCAACCCAGGAAAAGTTATAAATTTTTCAAAAAATGATTTTATTATTGTTCAAAGTGACATAACTTTTTCGAAATAAACTTATTGGGACGTTTTTTTTTCAAAATCTTTGTATTTCATTGAATTTCCTCGAAAAAAATATCTAAAGGTCATACGAATTCATCTTCATCGTTTTTTTGAGAATTTAAGGAAAAAACGAAAATTTCGGAATGATTGCTATTTTTTATTTTTTTTCTTCATAAGAAATTTAGACATTTTATACAAGTTATCTGAAATTTTCAGAGAGGGATTTCTTCGCTTTTTTTTCGATTAAAAAAAAACATTGAAAATTTTCTAGGATGTACCAAAAACCTTAAAAGTCGAAGAAAAATCATAATTGTAACAATTGAAAGTGGTAGTCTTGGAAAAATTTCAATTGGTTCCGAAAAAATCGGAAAAAATTAAAAACAGCCCTGAACATTTTTTGTATTTTTATAAACTACATTAGCAAACAGAAAAAATGGAATAAATTTTATTATTTGGCCAAACTATAAGCTTTTAGAAATTTAGAAATAGGAGAAAAAGAAAAAAGCGTAGAAAAAAAAGAGAAAAATTCAAATGAATTTCATCCCGATTAAGCTATTTCCAAATTTCTAAAAGCTTATAGTTTTGTCAAATAATAAAATTTATTCCATTTTTTTTTCTAATGTAGTTTTTAAAAATACAAAAAATGTTCAGAGCTGTTTTTAATTTTTTCCGATTTTTTCGGAACCAATTGAAATTTTTCCAAGACTACCACTTTCAATTGTTGGAATTATAATTTTTCTTCAACTTTCAAGGTTCTCGGTACATCCTAGAAAATTTTCAAAGTGGTGTCATTAGAAATAAGCAGAGTTAAAAAAAATTTTTTTTTTTAATCGAAAAAAAACAGAAAGCTAAAAAATCCCACTATGAAAATTTCAGAGAACTTGTATAAAATGTCAAAGTTCCTTATGAAGAAAAGAAAAAAAAAATAAAAAATGACAATCATCCCGAAATTTTCGTTTTTTCCTTAAATTCTAAAAAAAACGATGAAGATGAATTCGTATGACCTTTAGATATTCATTTCTGAAAAATACAATGAAATAAAATAATTTTGAAAAAAAACGTACGAATAAGTTTATTTCGAAAGAGTTATGTCACTTTGAACAAAAATAATACCATTGTTTGAAAAATTTATAACTTTTCCTGGGTTGGATGAAAAAATTTGAAAAAGTTCTGAAAAACGCCTTTGGTAGCGAAGAAAAGGATAAAAAAGTTTCTGCCAAATCAAAAGGGGTCGGGTTCAAAAGAGGTCGATTTGGCGTGGAATGCCCCATATATAGTAGCAATTCCACATCAAATCATTTTATAGAAATTTGATGCATATAGGATAAATTGAATATCAATCAAATTTTTAATTTCAATTGAACGTGACTGTATATAGGGCATTCTACGCCAATTCGGCCACTGCTTGACCTTTGCATTTTTATTTTGCTGATTTTATTTCTCTTTTCAAGCGTACTAAAACTCACCTGATTTTTTTGAAATTTTCATCTTAAAAAATTTATCTAACAGATTTTTTTGAAAAATTTCCAATTCTTTTTTTTACCAAGTTATAACTACTCGAAAATTAGAGCAAATCGAATAGATCAGAAGACAAAATTTTCGTTTTTGGATGTTTTTTTATTAGAAAATATTTGGAAAATTATGAAATAAATTAATCGACCCATTTTTTCATTTTTTATTTTGAGCAAAAAATCGTTTTTTTTTTTACAATTCTTCATCTTTTTTTCCCTTTTACAGAGCGACCGCGTTTTCAGTAGAAATTTTTTTTCGAATTTCTTTTACCAGATATTGAAAAGGCAAGGCTTAAGCTTGAATTTCGTTTTTTTTTTTAATCCAGTACGATTTTTTTGAAAAAAGTTATTGTTTTTGGCGAAAAAAGACGAAATTCAAAAATTCCTGCGTAACACGAAAACTATCATATGTAGAAAAAAATCTCAAAGGAGTGAAAAGTTGCCTCTGAGATTGTTTTAGTCATTCGTTTTTTTTCAGATTTTTTTCCCGAAATTTTTTTTTTTCATCGATTTCAGTCGAACTCCAAGTATATCAATTTCAGTAATTGAAAAACTATGGGTTTTTTGACCAAAAGTCCACGTACAAAGAAGTTTTATTTCTCAATTTTAAACTTTTTGGAATTTCTTCAGATTTTTTTTCCAATTTTTTTTATCCGACGATGTTTATTTCGAATTAAGATAAAAAAAATTGGAAAAAATTTCAAAACGTTTAAAATGAAGAAATGAATCTTTTCTGTACTTGGACTTTTGGTCAAAAAACCCATAGTTTTTGAATTACTGAAATTGATATACCTGGAGTTCGACTGAAATCGATGAAAAAAAAAATTTCTGAAAAAAATGTAATGACTAAAACGATCTCAGAGGCAACTTTTTACTCCTTTGAGATTTTTTTCTAAATATGATCGTTTTCGTGTTACGCAGAAGTTTTTGAATTTCGTCTTTTTTCGCCAAAAACATAATAACTTTTTTCAAAAAGATCGTACCGGATTAAAAAAAAACGAAATTCAAGCTTAAGCCTTCCCTTTCCAATATCCGGTAAAAGAAAATCGAAAAAAATTTCTACTGAAAACACCACTGCTCTGTAAAAGGGAAAAAAAAGACGAAAAATTGTCGTTTTAAAAATGACGTCCTTGTCGTCGAAAAAATTGCAAAAATTTTTCAAGAAAAGCGAAATTAAATGGGATTTCTCTCCTTTAAAATGCCGTATATTAAATTCATTTATCTTCATTATCGACGAAATAGCACGAAAAAGAATGCGGGAACTTTTTCGGACTTTTTTTCCGGAAACGTTCCGACGGTAGTGTATATGATGATCGTCAGTCGGCATAAAAAAAAAATATCAAATATTAAAAATAATAATAATTAAATATATAAAATGCAAAAGATTTTTTTGCATCACCTTAATAAGTATAGAAGATATAGAATAAAAATATAGAGATACAGAATGAGGAGTCAGCAGTTCTTCGATTTTTATCAGTCGCAGAGTCTCATTCAGACTTTTTTTCGGTCATTACACGTTAACGTCATTCAATTGAGAATCGAATGAAACGTGTTTTTAACCGTTCGTGGAAGGACGTTTTTTCGGTCATTACTCGTTAACGTCTTTCGATTTAGAATCGAATGAAACGTGTTTTTAACCGTTCGTGGAAGGACGTTTTTTTTTGTCCTGAAATTTTTTTAATTTCACAGATCTTCGATTTTCATCAAAGTGATTTAAAAAGTAAGAGGTGCCTTCATTAAGAGAGTTGAACAAATATGTCAGACGATGAGCAACGTGAAGTATCTGGGATAGATAGTAAGGACGATTCTACAGCTGGTTGCAGTTCTCAACAAACTGAAATACAAGATGTGGATCAATTAAAAAAAGAAATATTGATTGAATGTAATCGTCGAGCGTATCTAGATGGTACGTTTTTCGCTCCCGATCTGGATAAATTGTCGTTTGACGGGACGGTTTTGGGCATTTGCCAAATTTGCAAAAAAGAAAATGGTAAACATCATACCATCAGCGGCTCCTTAAAAACTTCATCGAACTACGTGAGACACTTGAAGGTAAAACATTTATTTTTCCGTTTTTTAAACTTACATAAGTATCTAAGTCAACAATATTTGAAAAGCGATCATTTTCTTGTAAAATATAATGCTCATTTCATTTCCAGAATGTACATAAGAGAGCACTCGAAGACTATGAAGAGTATGCGAAAGAGAAAAACAAAAAACTAAAGACCGAAAACGACGAAGATAAGTATAAAACATATTGCTCTTTCTCTCAAGGTCGTTTCGAGACTAACGTTGTGAACTATCTTTTAGAAAGTATGTCACCACTGAATACCGTCGAGTCACCAGCATTTAGAAAAATATTTGATGGTAAGCGGTTCACGCATTTTGGTGACGTCCTATATATTTTACAAAATCACAAGCTTATTCTTTGCGTTTTTGTAGATATGAAGATTAAGAAGCATGGGAAGGAGCTTCAGCATTTATCCGCTCGTACCGTTGGCCGACGGATCGAACAAACATTTTTGAAGACCGTTGCCGATATTTCCACTGAATTAGCGAACATCTCATTTGTCTGTACGACTGCTGATACTTGGTCATCTCGACACCGCCGATTCGTTGGCATGACTGTTCATTGGGTAATTATTTTTCATATTTTAGTAGCCGTGCTAAATTGTGATTATTTTTATTTATTTAAGTGATCGTTTTTAGATTGACGAGCCGACTATGGAACGTAAATCATACGCAATAGCATGTAGGCGGCTCAAAGGTGATCATTCGTACGATAGAATAGCAGAAACCATCAAAAATATTCATGAGTCATATGGATTATCCGACACCCAAGTATTCGCAACTGTAACCGATAACGGTTCAAATTTTGTAAAAGCTTTCCGCGAATTCGGACTTCAATCTGGCGATTCGTTTTTTGAAGGTAAATATTCAAGATATGAATATTCCAATATTTTAATAAATATTTTATTTACTCAGATATTTATCATTAGCAAAATAAAGTTTGATGTAATTGAATCGGGTTGATAACAATTAGCGTGTTTCGATGTATAATTATTTGTTTACGGTTGTAAACAGGTTTTCAACCGTATCAATTCCGATTGAGTGAGCCTGTTCAATTGATACATTCACAAGAATATAATGAACTCAAAAACAATTGTTCTTCAATGGGTTGTAGAACTTTCATGAAGTAACATATAAATGTATTCATTATTACAGATGAAACTGTAGAATGTGATATGAATGAAAGTAATGAACCCGTTGAAAGCGAATCCGAAGGTGACTCAGACCATGCAGAAATCGACATGTTTGATGAGGGCAACAATTCAGTACCCGTGCTTCCCCAGCATTTTCGTTGCGCCAGCCACACGCTGAATCTCATTGTGACGACCGACATGCTTGCTGGTATAAAAAAGAGCAACCATTTGAAACAGGCGTTTGATGGAATGATTGCTAGATGCAATTGTTTATGGGATTTGCAAAGATCGCCAAAAAAAGCCGAAAAGCTATGCTCCCTCCTTGGTCAGCCTTTGAAAAGGCCTGTAGTAACACGTTGGAATTCCCTCTACGACGCCCTCAAACAAACCCAAAGTTTGAAAGAAGTTATTTTACAAAAGAGCCATGAATTGGACATTATTAATCCACTGAGGGAGACTGATTTCAGGTAAAATATTACTAGTTCGCTCAGCGATTCACACGAAATTCCAGATTAATAATACTCTTCATTTGACATTAGGAATAAACTGGATCCGCATGCTCCTCATGATTTCATGGCTTCAAATTATCGAGTTATTCTTTTTTCAGATTCATGGAAGAGTACATCAGTTGTAACAAGCCTGTCGCGGAAGGTCTCGATATATTGCAAGGCGAGACAAAATGCTATTATGGTTACCTGCTTCCAACGCTTATAACCATTAAGAACAAATTGCAGAGTATGGAAAACAGCAATCTTCAATGGTGCAAGCCTTTAGTTGGTGCACTACTTCAAGGTTTGGGCCGTCGCTTCCAAAAGCTGTTCAATGTGGAAGAAGAAGGTCGCGTAAGTGCGGTGGCTGCTGCGACACATCCACTTTTCAAACTGAAATGGCTGAAGTGCTGAAACGTTGATGCGCAAGGTAACGTTCACGCTGCATTACGAGAAGCGTTTTCAATTACCAATGACGATAATAATGAAAAAGTTTCAATGAGTATGGATGATGGCGATTTTTTCGACTTTTCATGTGCCCCCGATCCGGATAATGACAACGTTCATGCTTTCGGAGCCAACGCCGAAGAAATGGTGATTCACCAATTTGCCTCGGAGAAAAGAACTGATTTAGCGCTCTTGAATATGTATCCGGCGGTGAAAAAAAGGTTCCTTAAGTTCAATATGCCTCTTCCATCATCAGCTGCAGTTGAAAGATTATTCAGCTATGCAACGATGTTCAATTTACCGAAATACAATAAGTTGAGCGATGAGAAGTTTGAACTGAGAGTTTTAATGAAATGTAATTCAAAATCGAAATAATAAGTCGTGAATAATAATGAACATATGTACTGCGACACCATTTTGTCGTAGAATGGATTCAAATTATAAAATAATTGAGCGACACGATCTTGTCGCATAATTCGGCTATAAAAAATGCAAAGTATTTCATAAAGAGGTGAATTGAACTTGTGAAGGAATGTGGAAGTGATACTGAAAAACTAGTCATTGCGATGAAAAATTGAATGATGAAATAATATGACGTTATGATAATAGCAATAAAACGATAACGATGTTAATAATAATATTGTAAGAAATTGTCGAAGAAATAGGCATAGATGTTAACAATCATAAATAATAGAATATTTCGACATAATTATGATGTTGGTATGTACAATATGGACGCGTAATAAATAAACCAATATTTTCAGAAAAACGTTATGAAATTGCTCTCTCTCTCTCTCTCTCTCTCTCTCTCTCTCTCTCTCTCTCTCTCTCTCTCTCCCTCCCTCCCTCCCTCCCTCTCTCCGTCTCCGTCTCCGTCTCCGTCTCCGTCTCCGTCTCCGTCTCCGTCTCCGTCTCCGTCTCCGTCTCCGTCTCCGTCTCCGTCTCCGTCTCCGTCTCCGTCTCCGTCTCCGTCTCCGTCTCCGTCTCCGTCTCCGTCTCCGTCTCCGTCTCCGTCTCCGTCTCCGTCTCCGTCTCCGTCTCCGTCTCCGTCTCCGTCTCCGTCTCCGTCTCCGTCTCCGTCTCCGTCTCCGTCTCCGTCTCCGTCTCCGTCTCCGTCTCCGTCTCCGTCTCCGTCTCCGTCTCCGTCTCCGTCTCCGTCTCCGTCTCCGTCTCCGTCTCCGTCTCCGTCTCCGTCTCCGTCTCCGTCTCCGTCTCCGTCTCTCTCTCTCTCTCTCTCTCTCTCTCTCTCTCTCTCTCTCTCTCTCTCTCTCTCCCTCACGCTCTCGCTCTCGCGCCTTTGCCCTCGCTCGCTCGCTCTCGCTCTCTCGCCTTTGCCCTCGCTCGCTCTCTCTCGCTCTCTCGCTCGCCTTTGCCCTCGCTCGCCCTCGCTCTCTCTCGCTCTTTTCCCTTCTTTTTCAATAGTCGCTCGTACTTTCGTACTCTGAGCGAATTCAATATACCCTTTAATAATATTTTTTCATGACTGATTTTTTTGAAACCATCAAGTCACGAATCATCGAATATTCAGGACTTTTCTCTCACCAATTCTCAATTCCTTTAGGACTTGAGACTTTTCTTAAATCAAGTCACGAATCATCGAATATTCAGGACTTTTCTTTCACCAATTCTCAATTCCTTTAGGACTTGAGACTTTTCTTGAATCAAGTCGCGAATCACCCAATATTCGAGACTTTTCTCTGACCAATTTTTCAATTCTTCAGGACTTCAATACTCGAGATTCATAAATATTTTTTTGCCGATCTCTGCTACACATGGTCCAGAATCCCCATAGCTCTATTACTAAAATAACTTCCGACTGATAAAATCGTATAGCTTGATGAAAATTGTTTGAAAAAAATGAAAAATCACCTCACTTCGAAATGTCATATTAAAAAAAAAAACTTGGAAAAAAAAATAAGAAAACAATCATAAAAAAATAACTCTCTCAGGATTTCGTTTTTCTCATCTAAAAATGTTTATCAATGAATAATTGAACGATAATTATGGCAACTGACGTGGAATTGAGGGGATATAAGGAGACGTTTCCTAGAGTATGCACAAGAAATGCAGCAAACGTCTCCCAACATCCCCTCAATTCCATATCAGTTGCCATAATTATCGTTCAATTATTCCTTGATAAACATTTTCAGATCAGAAAAACGAAATCCTGAGGGAGTTATTCTTTTATGATTATTTTCTTGTTTTTTTTCCAATTTTTTTTTTTCAATATGACATTTCGAAGTGAGGTGATTTTTCTTTTTTTTTAAAACAATTTTCATCAAGCTATACGATTTTATCAGTCGGGAGTTATTTTATGTTTTTTAAAACATTCTTTTATTTCACACTTTTCAAAGTTTATAGCTATTATTTTTTATTGCAAAATGTTTCCATTATTTTCTTTATATTCACTTCCAGTTCTCCGATATTAAGTGCCAGTGCTGCTAGTAGTATTTTTGTCACAGTAGATGAAAATATGATATCTCAAAAAAAAAAATACGTATACGAAAATACGGACTACGAACTGTGTAGAAAGACGAGCGCCAGTTCGGACTAAAATTAGCAGCACACAACGGTATGAAGTAGTCGATGATCGAAGACTGCCATACATGGTCATATTGCGATATATTCAAACGATGTATATTGAAACGTTTCGTTATCGCGGATATGGGGTTCCAGCGACGCAGGCCTCGCGAAAGGTTTACGAAACTGAGAGTTTAAAAATAAATTTTGGGTGGCTCGAGATGGAATTAATTTTTTATTGCAAATTACCGAAATAGTTTTTCTCGTATCGCTCTCTCTCCTTGCATTGGGTGTTATATCATGCCTCAGGATATGGCGTCACGTCCATGTATGACTTTGACGATCCTTCATCATTGGCATTCAATGAATGAGAGAGAGATCGATGCTAAAGTACATAAAGTGATCAAAAGAAGTCAAATTTATTATTGTTATAAAAAAAATGAATTTCACCTACCGATAAGTGATCCTGGAGGAGGAGAGGTGAAATCGATGATTTTAATTGAAAATCTTTTAAGAAAAAAATTAATTACGAAGGTTTGAACGCCGAAAGTGTGACAGGAAAGTATAAAGGCCGAGGAGGTAGCGTCGCTCGATCCCCGTATCCGTGGTCGATCCTTTGTGTTGGTGTGTGCGAACTCTATTATTCCCAAAATATCTTATCGCTATCTCTCTCTGACACACGCGGCCGGAGGATCGAAATCCCGATATTTTAGTTATGATTATTTGCTCGAGAAATACAACGATTTTAGTTATGATTATTTTCTCGAATATCACACGATTTTAGTTATGATTATTTCCCGGAATTCCGATATCCCGGCCACGATCTCCTGCACTCTTTTCAATAATTGATATAGCTATCGATTAAACAAATAGATTGTAGTTTAGACGTCCTGCGTGTATATCTATCAATAAGCCGAAAAGATTATGCGCAAAAAAAAATTGAATGCATGTGATTATCAAAAGAAATTGTGCTCAGAGAATAAATGGGTGAGAAGCAGGGTTTAGCATGCAAAATAAATCACTCAGACACCAGATAGCTGTTATTTGAAGCGTTTTATTAGAG